>CAMOHE010044825.1:2226-39141 GCA_946598075.1 Artocarpus hirsutus
GAGTGTTCAAACGTTTATTTTATGACTTTTAATTGCTTAAAAAGGATGCTTTTCTTTTCTTGTATGCAACGTGAAAAAGCAGAACGAATTAAGCAGATCTTAAGGAGTTAGTAGACTAATTTGCACATTACAAGTATGAAGATACATATACGTATATATACGTATATGTATACAAATACAAATATAATGACTAACATGTAGACAACTTAACTTGACCAAACTTCTTAACTTACCTATACCTAATTTTGACCATTTTATGATTGAGATTACTAACAAACATATGGGATTAATTGGCCACTAAAAGCTGGGGTTGATTTTAACGGCTAGTGGACTAATTTGCACATTACAAGTATGAAGATACATATATACATACACATATGTGTACACACTTGTACGTATACAAACATAAATACAATGACTAACATGCAGACAACCTAACTTGATCAAACTTCTTCACTTACCTATACTTAACTTTGAGCATTTTATAATTGAGATTACTAACAAACATGTGGGGTTAATTGGCCACTGACAGCTGGGGTTGATTTTTAATAGCTAGTGGACTAATTTGCACATTACAAGTATGAAGATACATATATACATACACATACGTATACACACTTGTACGTATACAAACATAAATACAATGACTAACACGCAGACAACTTAACTTGACTAAACTTCTTCACTCACCTATACACTTAACTTTGAGCATTTTATAATTGAGATTACTAACAAACATGCGGGGTTAATTGGCCACTCACAGCTGGGGTTGACTTTTAATAGCTAGTGGACTAATTTGCACATTACAAGTATGAAGATACATATATATGCATACACATACGTATACAAGTAAAATATAATGTTTTAGACCAAGGGCTAAGCCTCAAACGTTTTGTGAATGATCTGGTTGATTAAAGGAACCAACAAGTGGCTCTTTTTCCTCGTTGATTTTGGAAGAGACAAGTGCTTTATGTTTCCGAGCAGGATACAGCAGGAAATGTTGACAAAAGAAGACAAGGTCAAAGAACATTGATATCTGCATATGTGAATATTTCATTAAGAGTTTCATTAGGCAACAAAATCAATAATGATAATGATACTTAAAAAAATCCTATAGGAGGAGAGAAGAGGTCATTGATAATGATGGATGATTTAGAACAAAAATGTTACCATTTGGAAGCAAAAATAGCTTCATTACTCTGCACCAATTGTACTAAATCTTTACTCAAATGATACTTTTGCAAGGATTTTGATTAGTGACTAAAGTTAAATTACCAAAAATCAAACTTAAAAGGACATATTTAGCGAACACATACCAAAGATAGCATCATCTTGCCCATATCTCCGTAAAAGTTAACCCAAGAATCTGCCATAGACCAAAAACATCTTAGAATAATCTAGCAGAGAAGCATACATGTATGAGCCTATAGGTTGACTAGTACTAAATTTTGGTCGAGGAAATTGAGAGTACAAACTCTGATCTATAGACTGCACAGCCATCTGCGCGTAATTTGCGACGCTTCCGGCGAAGTCGAATAAGATATTGTGGATACTGAATCCATCGGTGCTCTTCCGCTTGAAGTTCATGAATGCCTATGACGAAGTTTGTGCCACTAAGCAACCGCATGCCTTTTAAATGACATCAAACCTTAAAACATGAAAAAAAAAAATTATCTAACAAAGTTAGGAGAGGCATATCTGACCTGAGGAGTATATTTGATGAGTGTCATAATTACTTGGATTGAGCTGCAATTCAATGAATAGTAGGAAATAAGAAAGTAAATAAAGTGTCCACTAAATTTGCACATCTAGGAGTAATTATAAGCGGTTAGAATTTGGAACTGCAAAAGCAAATCATGTTAAAGTTTTTTCTTGAAGTTCTGCTCTTTTAACTAAAAAACCAGTAAAAATGAACATAGTTAGAGATGGTCAGTAAAGAAAGCAGCTTACTTGAAAATATTGATCAACCAAAGCCAAGAATGGGTTGGCAAGGCAACGAAGAAACAAACTCCAGCAGTTAACCAAACTGCGGAGACAATTCCAATAGTAACCTTAGAGACTGTTTGATTTCCCCGCTGCAATAAATTTAGCAACACAACCAGTGATCGAGTCAGTAATTTTTTCCGGACTATAGAAAACTATAAGAAAAAAATTCTTGATAAAATTATATATTTTAATTATTAAGTAAAAAAAAAATTAGAAGACAAAAATAGGAGTAAAAATGAATTTCACTTTGTATAAGGTATTAAAAAAAGGGAGGGACGGGTAAAGGGCCCAAGTTGAAACCCTAATTGTCCCCTCCTTAGGGTAGGGTTTTAGAGAAAAAAGAAAATTTAGCTATCATTCTCAGTGATCAAACTTGAATTTATACAGTTGATAATATTCCAAAAATTGAAACAATAAATCTAAAAGATTGAGGAACCAAAATACAATCAGTAAACTAACCATAACTGTCTAAAAGGGTAATTACCAAATTTAAACAAAGGACTAAATCAAATCAATTTAAATTAAATAATTAAACGGAATTGAGATTTCCGTCATCACTCAGCGCATGTCGTTTCCCCCTCGATCTCGAAGGCTCTTCACCAAAGTTTCCTGCCTCCGACCGCCATCCTCGTCCCCCCTAACCTGAAGTCTTCTTCCTCCGTCTTTAGCTCTTCGCTGAAACACGACTCCGTTTTCATCTTAGCACTTTTCATCATCATCATCGTTATCATTATCATGGCTCTTAAGAGTTGTCAGAATGCAATTATGACCACTTGCCACCACCATTTTCTCCAAACAAAGTTATGGATGTTCTTATAAAGGCTGCGGAGTATATGAAAATTCCATCTCGTAAAACTGGCAGTGTGCCCCTTGAGGAGCTTTTTATGCTAGTTAAGAGCGAGTTGAATTTGGACATGATCATGAACACCGTAAAAGAGCACATTTGGAAGCAGAAATTGTTGATACATGCTCAACTATCCCGTGAGTTAGCATCTTTACCTCCAACTTTGCATGCTGATCTTAGAAGAGTGTTGGAACTTGCACCCCGTCTAGTGGAAAAATTAAATCGCCCTCGTCAGGGAAATGGAGATGTATATTCTGCAATTTGTGTGGTTGAGTTTTCCCAGTGTATAATTCAGGCTGTTCCTCTCAGTGCAATGAAGGCCACTGGTGGATCCAACAAAGGTTTTGCACTTGCCGCATTTTAAAAAGGCCATCTCGGAAAAAATAGCTCGGGAGGTGGGAACGCTCCAAGAGCTTATGACCCTGAAAGGTCGTGCTGAGATGCTTAGAGAAATTGATGGTTTCTCCTTCCCTGAAGTACAAGATGTGGAGATGGTGTTCTAGCCATGATGCCTTATTTGGCAATTGAAATTTATGGCAAGAAAATAGGTGAAGAGAGCATTTAGGAGGGTCACCTTGTCACGGTCTCCGAAGATGTCAAGTTTAGAGTCCCTGCTTGGATATCACTCAAACGCGCTAAATGGCCTTGTTGGTGCCCTTCCCCATGAGCCTAATTTCCCATTTCACAAAGAAGAAAACTTTTGGTTTTTGCTTGTTCACACCGACTCCAATACAATATTGTTTCATGGACAAATCTGCAGCTATTACCCCCACTTCCAAGGCCATCAAAGGTTTAAGGGGTTCAAGAGCACAGGTTAGAGAAGCAATTCAGAAGGTGAAAGGTGGGTCCAGATTGGTGACAATCCCGTTCCCTTCATTTTCACAAGGGATTTACAACTTTATCTGTTATTGCTTATGTAACATTTTGAATCGAGAGGAAAAGGAGAGAGGATGAGGAAGAAGAGTCCGATGAATGAGGATCATCAATAAGAACCGAACCTCCCATACTTGAAGCTTTATTTGCCCTTCTTTTAGGTCTCAAGTATGCTAGTGTGATAGCAATACTTCAGGCCACGTTTGCGGCACGGCAATGTATTGTGTTATGTTATGCTATATAATTTCAGTATGATGTTTTTGCATTATTTAAGATGTATTAAATTATGCTATGGTTAGCGAATGAGGATATTGTATTACTAGAAATTGTGGCAAAAGAAAAAACAAGGGGTGAAAAATGATTTTCACTAGACAAGGCCATTCGAATTTGGTTCTAAAAAAAACAAAATTAGCCGTTTACAACAACAAAGAGAACAATCTAATTTACCTCATAAATTGCAATTTGGAGCAAGGTAATTGCTACTAAGAGAACAGCGTGAGTTGAGAAAGCAACATCATTTGCTGCTACGGGTATCATCTGCAACAAGCAGCAACTCAGATTCAATTTTCTAGGCTAAAATTGTTTTTAAAAGTAGAGTACTTCTCAAAGTACAAACCTCTTTAAAGCCGTACTTCTCAAAGTACTGCTGTTGTACGTCGGAGCTAAAGTAGAGAGTGGCGTTGTAAATGAGGTACGACGTGTGCTTGGTCAAGTTTAGTACCACGAAATCAAAGTTCAATCCCACAACACTAGCCAAAACAAAAACCATAAAACATGAACGCATATTTTAACCAAACTAAAAGAAGAACAAATATTTATCGAAAACATCTGTAAGTACCTTTTTCTACGGAAATTCAAGATAACTTGTGGCCAGGGACCAATAATCCAGGAAACAAAAGCAGTCCAACCCAGAACATGATATGCGGTTTCTAGCGGAATCGAATTCCATGATGCCATTCCTTCTTCTACTCCAAAGTAGGAAACAAGCCAATGAAGAAAATATCTTGGATAAAATTGTTCTTTCCAATTGTTGTATTGTCAAGCTTAAATCTTTCCCATCACGTCACGATTGGTAAATTCTTTTTTTTTTTTTTGAAGTAACTGCGTGGTTGATTCTAATTGTTGAACAAATAAATAAATCCTACTTTCCACTGTAATTTAACTCGAATTTTATCAATTAAAAAAAGAAAAAAGAGGTACATGACAATAATGGATGTAAGGAATATACTGTGATGGTTTTGGACAAAATTGAAAAATTTTGCATTATTGAAGTGGAACTGTGAAATAGTAGAAAATGCTGAAATAATTAGCTCAAAAACTTTCTTTTTCTTTCTTTTCTTTTTTTATTTTTTTTCCCTTAATTAATCAATTTGCCCAATGACTTGGACAGCATTTTATATCACCAACCAAAGCGTATTATATGCTCCGTTCTAATCGAGAATCGTGAACCTTTATTACGACCAAAGACTTCACCACAAATTTCCCACAATAAAATTAAATTGTTTAATTAAATAAAGGACATAATTCATTGACATAGTACAAAATATTGTAACAATTAGGCAATTATATTAATATTAGAGGAGGATAAAGAAAGAATTGCATTTCTCTCACTAAACACCAATCATCATCGCCTTCCACTTGGTCCAAACCCCACGTCATAAAAGCTTATTTTTTTCTCCATCGTCACCATTTTGATTTTGATCATCACCGGTATTGTCAATGATCTCGACCGTTGTTTGGCCATCGCTTGCACCATATGGACCATCATGATCATCGTCACCATCACAATCACTAACGTCGCCATCATCATCATTGGCGTGATAACTAGACAGTTGATCCAAAATCCTAGTGGCAGAAACCCCGTATAACTTCATTCCGGGTGGGGCATCCACGACCCGGAAAGCGAGCAACTTGTGATTGGAAACAACGTAGGTCGATTTCATCTTCTGGTTTCCCTTGGTCTTGTTCTTGGCCTTGCATGTCGGGTGCAAGTGACACCCGTTGCACCGGGGCTGGCCACACTTTCCGGTGAACTTGGAGTGGTTGGTGGGCTTGGACGAGACCCGGGTGAACAACCCGGCTGTAGCGGGTGACTCAAACCGGTTTACAACTCTGGTATCGGGTCTCGGGTTCAACGGGTTTGGTAGGATTCGGTAGGTTCGGACCATCCCATGTTGGCGACCCCCCCCTTTCATGTTGGCCTAACAAGTTCGTGCTAAAAGGGAAATAATTGGGAGGGTGACTTTGAAGAGAACGTGGGTTATGCTTGTACCTTATAAAGGGAGTTTTGAGAATAGAAAAGCTTGGGAGCCAAGCAAGGTGTTTGACTTTGACTGGTTATGTACGTGTGGAACAAGGCCATAAACGTTGACAGATCAACTAAACACAGAAAAATAGTTTTTTTTCACCCACAAGATGTCATAATATGTTTGTCACTTCAACTTGGGAAATATTATTATATGTCTTGCTTTTTTGGGCGTATAATCTTCTTGCTCTTTGAGTTGGACAAAAAGAGAGCTTCAAGATTAAACTCTCGTCTCATGAGACGAGGAGATGAAGTTCACCAACTACCGTTTGTTTTAGATGAAATCTACAATTAGCAGTTAACCAGTCGCAATCAATTAAAGATGTGCTTTTGGAAAAAGATGAAAATTAAAATAAAAGAAAAAAGGAACGGTTTAAAGATAAAGTTGTGTTCTTTTTGGCTGTAGCCTAGCGTGTTTTACTATTTTATTATTCCTTCCCTCATTTTTCCCTTTCTCTTACTCTGTTTTTTTTTTTTGGTCTCTTTTTGTGGAGGGAGTGGAATTCTATAGTAAAGTATTAAAAGAAAGACCTTACTGATATTGGACAGAACTTTTAACAAGATGTTAATCAAATTTTGTTATTTCGTTGTAGTTTTATTATTTGATATGATATTGCATGTCCTACTAGTAAGGATTTTTTTTTTTTCATATCCTATTACATGAGGTAAATCATTGTAATAATAAGAGAAACTGTGCATTTGAGAGTCAAAGTAAAATGGGATTAGACGAGTTACGACGAACTCCTATTCATTACAATACATCGCCTTAATCTCTTAATGGCATTGACCATTTTCATCACAATGGAAGACATCAAGTTGTAGCTTGATTAGAACTAAATGACCACATCAAAGAGGTGGCACAATCAATTTGAATTGCCTTAATTACGTGCAAATTACGTGCAAAAAATCTTTCTAATTTCTATTGTTGCTCTTTTTTCCTAAAATATTTGGGAAACGTCGTTATCAATCAGTTAATGTAACGTCCGTTGACTTCTTTCTTTGAATAAAATAAAAATAAAATATAAAATATAAAATTTTCCTCCAAAAAAAGGGATAATTAAAGATAAAGTCGTCTTCCTTGTAGCAATTGCAGTGCGTGTTTTACAAGATTCAAAACCACGACAATTTTGACCAGAATAACAAACGGACCCTAACACTTCTTCTTCTTTTTTTTCCCTTATCTGTTGCTGTTTTTGTCTTTTTAGTGGAGCCAGTAAGGAGAATTCTATAGTGGAGTAAAAAAAAAAAAAACTTAGAAAGTGTTTAGGAATCAAGTTTCAATACTAAAATTTCAACTGCTACAACATAAAGTTTTCACATGCTACAACATAAAACAAAAGTATATTATAATGTAAAGCTCTTATATGTTGCATTGTTTAAACTATAACGTTCACTTTACACAACTTCTAATAAAATCTTTATCAAATTTCGTTATATATATATATATATATATTTACACGACCTATAACCGTGTGTCCTAATAGTAAGGTTATCCTATGACACGAGGCAAATTATCAAAACAATAAAGAAACTGTGCATTTAAGAGTCGAAGTAAATCGGGATGGACAAACAAACTACGTTGGACAAGTTATGGTGAGCTCCTATTTATCAATTTGTCCGTTGGCTTGCTTGCGACAACGAAAGACATCAAGTTTTGAAGCTTCATCACAACTAAATAACCACGTCAAAAAAGTGGCACAATCACTTTGAATTGCTTTAAGTTAACAACGGGCCAGCTACAGCAAAAGTACACCAATTTTCAAACCTTATACAACTTTAATGCTCCAAAAGAAATGTTTTTCGAGGATATTAAGTAAAAGGAGAAGCCACCTAAGGAGTTAAACTAGTTTTTCTTTTTTCATTTTAAAGAATATACGTAGCCGAGTAAGCATGATGCGCTGTGAGGCGAGTTAAGCCTTACACATGTTCTGATTCAGCCGAGTGATCTGAGGGCTGCATAAATGGCTCTTTTGCCTTGCCGATTTTGGGAATGATCGGTTGATTTTTCCGGCCCGGATATAGCAGGAAATGTTGACACATGAAGAGGAGGTCAAAGAATATAGATATCTGCAAAAGTGCATATTTCATAAAAGAGAGTTTTGTATTAGAACCTCTTAGCTAATGGTTTCACAGACATGAAATAGATAGGAAAACTTTACAACAGAAAATGACGGAATGATCATGAATAATAATGGATGACTTTTGGAACCATGGTAACTTCTTTACTCAGCATTTCTGCTTTTATCTTATGCAAATGATCTTTTTGCAAGGATTTCTTTTCAATTTGTAACCAAAGTAGTACCATAGACACCAACTTTAATTCCCAATTTTTTGAACCAACTTACGTTCATTATTCACTGGTATTTCTCATGTCAATCTTTTAAACACATATTGATAAAAGAATGACAACTCGTATGACATATCAAGTGGTACAACAAAATTGGGATTAGAATCGGTGTTCTTAGCACTAGAACGTATGATGCAGCAGACAGAGAAAAGAAAATGAGACATGAGACTGTAAAGAGGATAACATTTCATACCAAAGACAGCAGAGTCTTCCCTATATTCCCATAAAAGTTCACCCAAGAATCTATAAAAAGCCAAAAATTTAGAATAAAGTTTAGCACAGAAGTATGTTTGAGAAAGCAGATGGTAAGTACTATTTAGATGAGGAGAGATGACAAACTTTGATCTATAGACTGTACAGCCATCTGCATGTAATTTGCAACTCCTCCTGAGAAGTCGAGTAAAATGTTGCCGATGCTGAATCCATCGATGCTCTTCCGCTTGAAGTTCATGAAAGCCTATATTCCAAACATGATCAAGAAGTAGATAAGAAATCTAACCATCTTTCTCATTGATAAAGCAAGCCATTACACGATCAAAGTAATTGAGAAAGGTAGCGGCAATAGCAGCAATAATTGTTCACCATAATCCTCTTTTCTAACAAATTCTTGTAGCTAAGGCTTAAGCGGTCATATTTCCCCCTTCAACAGGACTAATCCTAGATTAATGGTGAAGACAATGAAAACCAGAGAACAAAGAAATACCAAGATGGGGGAGGTTATCTCTGACCTGAGGAATCTATTTGATGACTGTCATAAATACTTGGATTCCGCTGCAAGACAATGAATTAATACAAAGTCAGAGAGCAAAATGAACCACAAGTTTGCATACCAAGCAGAAAACAGTAGCATTGCATTCAAAATGTTTCAGATGGTGGTGGCCAGAAAATCAGAAACTAATTCACAAAAGAAGCGAATAACAGATGACTGAACCAAGCATCTTACTTGAATATCGAGATCAACCAGAGTCAAGAATGCTTTGGCAAATCACCGAAAAAGCAAACTCCAGCAACAAGCTACACAACAGAAACAATTGCAAGACTAATCTTGGAGACCGTCTGACCTCCACGTTGCATAAGGCGATCGATGAACAAAAGGTCAAATTCAGAATTAGTACGGGAAAATCAGTCTCTAACAAAAAGCTATAGTCTATACGTGTCAAATTTCATACCAAACATGACACGTATCAAAAATTTTGGCATTTGATTTGTTATCTTCTTAATTCATAGGCTAAAATAAACTAACAAAGTCACTAACATCAGTTTCCATAAAGCTAATAAGGAAAAATGATCGATCTTACTTTATAGATAGCAGTTTGAAACAAGGTGATTGCTGTTAAGATAACCGCGTGAGTTGAGAAAGCAACATCATTGGCTGCTACAGGTGTCATCTGCAACAAAGTATTACACATAAAACAAATTATTAAAAAAAACATAAAGATTTTGTGAAGATATTGTTTTTGGACCATATTAAAAGAAAAAAGATAGAAAAAGTGAAAGGACCACGAAAATTACCCCTTTAGAGCCATCCTTGTCCCGATATTGTTTTTGATCATATGAGCTGAAGTAGAGAGTGGCGTTGTAAATGAGATACGATGAGTGCTTCGCCAAGTTCAGCACCACATAATCAAAGTTCAACCCCACAACGCCTTACACCCCAAGAAGATTTAAAAAAAAAAAAAAAACCCAGAAACAAAATTAGACATCAAGGAAAGAAACATGAACAAACCAAAAAATTATTCATTAAGAAGAGGAAAACAGAGAGATGGGTTTTTATGATTAAACCTTTTTCTGCGGAAATTCAAGATGGCTTGTGGGTAGAAACTGATAGACCAAGAAACGAAAGCAATCCAACCCAGAACCTCGTACGTTATCTCTAGAGGAGTTGAAGTCCATGATGCCATAATTTTCCTCTCTCTCTCTTTACAGTTGTTCCCACTCGATTGGAGACGAAAAACCAATCAAAATTATAAGTCAATCTCAAAATATCGATATATTTTTATCAGATTTCTTGTTCGGGTAATCCTAATATCTTGTCATAAAAGTGCACAACAATAAACTCATTAAATATTCAAAAAAAATGAATCAAAAAACTCGATTGAAAGGCAGTTTTTGATCGTCCGATGTATGATTCTAAGCTGCATCTGCACCGTACGTTATTTGTTGTCCCAATAATTACGTTCTGGCGTGGCATCACGTTGGTCGACGGTTTTGTTTTTGGAAAAAAGATTGCGTGGACTGGGGTTTATTGCTAAATTTGGTTCCCGCGTGCACTGTCTGTGACTGTGCAGTGCTGTCAGAGAGTGTCCCGGGTTACAAGAAGATAAATTTTGGGAATGAATGTAGGCTAGTTTTGAAGCCACATTCATTTTGTTTCTTTCATTTACTTCGTAACGGAGCTCTGTATCTTCATTTAATGACTAACCTCATCCTTTGATTTCGGGTAGTGTTGCACCTAGGTCCACCATATGTCATGTCACATGTGAGTCCCCTTCGTCCAAGTTACTGTAATTTTACCGTCAAATGTTGTTTAGTTTACATGTCTATGATGTTTCATGACATTCTTATAATAAAAAAAAGAAAAAACCTAAAATTTCAACTTTTATGATAATTTAAACGGTCCTATAATGTTGTTTAGCTTTCATGTCTACGTCTATAATGATTATGTTTTTATTGATAGGTGTTTCAATGATAATATTACAAGAGTCCTTTACGAAGGTGCAGCCTGCATTGACAAGTGCAACATTGCTTAGTTGGCAGTCAAACTCACACCCCCTAAGACGCAAATTCAAGTTCCATATCTTGGAGGAGGTTTGATCATCAAGGGTTCGGTCGCTCGCGTGAGGCAATGCCAGAGGCAGGAGATGCATGTGAACGGGTGTTTGGTGTTGGAGATGATGTCGCAGCTATGTTTGTCAACAAGAGGCGTGCCTTTGGGTGGATTTGCAACTTAGGAATTCTGTTCCTCGTGATATGGCGAAACTTTAGGCAAGCACGAGTTAGGGTTGGCGGCGACAGCATGTGGGTCTTATGTGTTGGCAAAGTGGCATTTTCTTATTTTCGGCTTTGTGCAACATTGTGTTCATTTGTCTCTCCACTCATCATGGTCGGATTGGCTCCAGTAGCTCTTTATGTGTTGGAGCTTTTCTTCCTTTTGGTGGCAGATGTTTGTTCAAAATAAAGGCATTATGGGTTTGCTTATTTGTCTAGGCCATTTGAGTCAGTTTCTAGGGTGTTGTGGGTGACCACTGTGTGTTCAAACCTCTTGGTCTCAATCAATCAAAATACTATGTTGATCGTAGATGACTTGTTGTAACAGTCATATATGTACTTGATTGTTGATGCGCCTTTTCGACTTCTCATTACAAGAACTCAACACATATTTTGTTTTTTTATGTATTTCATTGCAACTTACTAATTGCATACATCTAAAAGCATTTATAATGCAATATTAAATTAATGTGTTAATTGTAAATTTGACATTTAAGTGTAAAAAAAAAAAAACATCTAATGTAATATCATTTCTAATGTTCAATTTTATAGCAAATTTGTCGCCAAGTTTAGCGTATAGTATATTTGATATTTGATTCCTATTAGTTGATAGATTAATTTTTTTTGAAAGAATAAATTGAATTTTTTGCTTTAATAATTACAACATTCTCCTTTTTTAATTATTGTAATGTTGAAAGTTTATTTTTATAAATTTCAAGATTTAATAATTATAACAAAAAACAAATATGACTTTTCAAATAACATTATGTATTAGAGTATAAAATAAAATAACATATTAAATATGTAATTTTTATTTTCTTTTGGAGATAAATAAAATATTTACGTTGGAGATGGTTTTAATTTTATTGTATTACATGAGCATTTGTGATTTTGAGTCGGTATTGATATATGGGTATCTTCTTCATTTGAAATACAATTATCTTTTTATTTTTTTTAAAAAAAAGAAGTTGAAAAGAGTACAACTAAAAATATGGTTTGTTCAAAAAAAAAAAAATGGTATTACATGTTTAAATTATTTTTATAAACTCCCCCAAATTATATAACTTAGTACATTTTGCCTCCGATTTTGTAAACCGGTCAAAATGCCTTTCGATCAATAAAAAACACGTCAACATGTCACTTCAATCTAATTTTGTTAATGAACTAAACGATTTTGCTGATCTGGTATCTGATTAAAGATTAAAAAATATATTAAAATTCTAATTAAATATGCAAAACTAATAAAAATATTTTTGTTTTAATTTTTGTTTTTATTTTTTTCTCATTTCTTTCCTCCTTTTTTTCGTCTACTGCATATCAGAGGAGAAAACCTACAAACCACCCCCACCCATTCCCTCGCCCTCACCCTCACCCCATGACGGCCGCCCCAGCCAGCCACCAACGTGCTGCCTCGTCGCCCCAGACAGCCACCGCCGTCGCCCTAACCGGCCGCCCCGTGGCCCTCATCGAACCCAGACTCGCCAAGCTCGCCCACCCCTTCATCTGACGAGCATCGATCATCTCCAACGGCGGATCACCGGCGAAGCCGTTCCAGCACGTCCAGCAGCGACACTGCCGGGTTGATTTGGACTGGGAGCTGTGGGTCATGAGGTGAGGGTTGGGATTTTTGGGTCGTGGGTTTCCTTTTGATGATGGTGATTAGCAGAATCAAGGTTGTTGCAAGCATTAGTTGATGTTAGGTTCATGGTTTTTGGGGCTTCCATTTAAAACATTAGCAATTTGATGAGAAGAAGAGGAGGAGGAGTGGAGAGGCGAGAGAGAAAAAATGGAAAAAATTTGAAGATAAGGGTTTAAAAAAATTTGAAATTAAGTAAAGAGTTTTTTTTTTTGTATTAAAAAGAGTTTTTTTAGCACATAAGTTGTTTCAATTTTTTTCAAAAAAAAAAAAGACTATATCAAAAAAAAAAACTTAGCAATAGTGTAAACAAAAAAATTAAAACTGTTTTACTATCTATAAAAAGTTATTTTTTTATGTCAAAAACTAAAAAAAAAATTATTAATTAAATAAAATTTTTTAAAAAAATTAGTTTTAAAAAACCTCAAAAAAATCTAAAACAAATTAATTTTTTTTATTTTTAATATTAAATACTTTATAAATTTAATTACAATTTAATATATTTTTTAGTCTTAAAACGAGATGTCACCTCAACAATCTTGATAATTTTATAACCAAAATTAGACAGACGGGGATTTTGATGTGTTTTGTATAAATCAAGAGTATTTTGACCACTTTTACAAAGTCAGAAAGCAAAATAAATTAGGATATTAGTCTTGAGAAATTTATGACTAAGCCGGCATGTTTTAACGTCCCTTATTCACCGAGGCTGAAACTGTTGAGCGCTGAAACGGGCCAGCCCAATGCGATCCACATTCAAAATGTGTCTTCCTCATTCCCAAAGCCCTAGCAAAATCTTCACACAGAAACTCCCAAAGGAAAAACCGGAGAAATTCGATCACTCCGAATTCCGATCAATGGCGAATTCTCTTACAATCAGAACCCTAATATCAATCAGAAATCCTAGCTTGATCAAATCCCTCTCTTCATGGGCTCGGAGCTTCAACTCCATCGCCGCCACCGAGCAACCGCAATCCGACGGCCCTTCGTCTTCGTCGTCGTTGTCGTTCACCTTCTTATACGACGGCCAAGATTCCAAAACTGACCAGGAAAACAAAAACGATAGCATATACGTTAAAGCTCCGAGCTCGAACACGAGGCGCGAAGCGGGATCGTCGTCGGTGACGATGCCGACGTCGTTCAAGACCGGGTCGGTTGTCGGGAAGCGGTTTTACCAGAAGGCGACGACGAGGGAGGCCAACGACGGAAATGGATGGAGTGTGATGCTTGATTATCGTACATTGAAGACGCCTTCCAAGAGGCCTCTTAAGCTTCGGACTTTGACTCCCGCTAAGGCCATTGCTGCCGAGTGGGAATATCAAGTATGATTGCTTTTCAATTTTTAGGTCTATCAAAGCTCTACAAATTAAAAGCTTCAATTTTACGAAGGATTGATACTGACTCGGATCAAAGTATTTGTTCAAGATTGATTTGTTCATTCCTTATAAATTCATTTTTTGCCTTCATTTCTAAGTTGGTTCAATCTTTTTAGGATTAATATTAGCAAGGATCAAAGGTTTTGATAGATCAAAGTTGGCTTTTTGTTAATTAGTGTTTTTGTTTCTTTTCTCAATCGTAGCACAAGTGGGTATGTGTTTACTTGATTGGATTTGTGTTTGTTAAACTACATTGTGAGATTTATCTGCTTGGAGATTGTTTAACGAAGTTTTAGCTATTTTAGCAAGCGGATGGGATCAGACCCTTTACGATGCCTCTGATGAAGCTTGCTTGCACTGCACTGGAAAGAGTTCCTCTTACGGGGCCAAAGATTATAGAGAACTTGATGAGGAAATTTATTCAAGATTTAGTCTTCTGTCGTGCCCCGGCGGACAATGTTCTGACAAGTAGTGTTCATGGTATGTTGTTTTGGAATGCGTATGCGTTGTTGTTTTAGTGCCTTTTCTCAGCTTGAAATTTTAGGAAACGTTTGAATTGTATTTGATTTCGTAATTTTAGTACAATCTAACAATCATTTGGATACGTTTTAGAAGTTAGCAATTTTTTGTTCAACTTTACTAATCAAAATGGGTCGATATGGATATGGCGTCCTCCTAGAAGTTTGATCTCAAGATGGATTTTTATGTTGGTTTTTAGCTTCCATGGAAGTGTCTTACTCTTACTATTGTTGACTCATTTTGGCCTTAAAACTTTTGTAGAGAAGCAAGTGAAGAAAATTGATCCTTTACTTGATTGGTTGGAATCAGAATATGGTTTTAAGCCCGTTGTGTACTCGAGTTTTTTTGGTGGAAAGCAGGAGGATGGTCTCGTAAAGGCCATCGAAGATCTGCTGAAGAAAACTGATGACTGAATTGGCAGCAATTGATGCTATTGCAGCAGCAGCTCATTCTCTAGTAATTGCTGTTGGAATGTTTCGTGGGAAGTTACAGATTGAGGAAGCAATTGAATTGATTAGACTCGAAGAAGATTTCCAGGTTCTGTCACTTGTGTTTCTAGCCTTTTATCATACAATTATACTGTGTATATACACTCTTTTGTCTGTGCCCTTCAAAAATCTTAAATCTCCAGGAGGACCTCATATTGTGGTATCAATTCTAAGGAGTGGCCTTATTTTGCCGGCACTTATTTTTTTCTTTACCTTTCTTCAGGTGGACAAGTGGGGTCTTGTTGAAGGTGGTCATGACGTGGACATCGCTGATTTGAGGGTTCAAATATCATCAGCTGCCGTATTCCTTGGTCTTTCAAGAAAGTTATAATCTCTGTATATTGGCCTTTTTTGCTTTTAGCAAATTTGGCTTTAATTCATATTTCTAAGAGCTAGCTTTGATAAAATTGATAACTTTTTTCTTGTTGTAGATATGTGATGGCATTAATTGCAGTGCTTAAATTTTGTAGGAATTTGTCGCTACATCTCAGATGACATTGATCACCTGATCCAATAATGGTTCAGGAAATTGAGACGGGTCATTTTGTTATAAACAAGAGGCGTCCTAAAGCAAGTATTCCCCTTGGCCTGTTGACAACAATATTTGCGTTCCATATAGCATATATCATGCTGCGTTTTAATGCTTGTTTTTCTTTTACGTGTCATGGTTTTTTTGATGGAACTGCATATCCTTTTCTATATGGATTTCATGATTTATCATGGCTCCAAGGCTGCATTCAAACAATTGGTAAAATGCCCTTGTAATTTGGAAAAGACAGCCGAAATATTTTAGGAACTAGTATGCACAAATACAATATTTGAATACTTGGAACGGAAACTTTGCAACATTAATTATAATCTTCTAGGCTGTTAAACTTCTTTGGACTGTTGAATTCATTGTCTAAGTGACTCCAAAGCTATCTGAAAGTGCTGGTTGCTTTTGTTTCTTGTAAAATATTGGTCTTGTACCTACAAGTAGAAAAATTTTATTCATCATGAGACAAGTTTTCCTGCAAATGTCTGGCCAGAAGATTGCCACAAGAGGAGTGCATTTTCTCGACAAATTAGCAGGAAGATAATGTGGTTAGTTACCGCATTCATGAGGTTAGAGGCACTATATTTAAAAATTGCACCTCGATTATAATGGTAGTTGTAAAGCATGTAGTCAAACATACCTTAAAAGTCAAGGCTCGTCTAGACAGCATTGCACACAAAGTGGTGGTTGTTTCTTAATGTCGCAATTGCAACAAGCCGTGTCGCAGTCATTGTTGCACCCTACAGAAGATGGCTTAGTACTGTGATTAATATTTCAAAAGTTTAACCAAATAAGGTGAATGTTTGTGTATAGTCGGTTTTTGTTCAATGTTATCATAATAATGTGAGTTTCTTGTGTCGTTTTTGAGAGAGTTTGTTTGATCAACCTGTTACAGTGACATATTCAAATGGTTCAAGGTCTTGTTGGATAAAGGAAATGCGACTGCTTGCTTGAACGACATTGGTCCGACTGATGATGACCATGAAAACCAGAAAACCAACTGATGCCGACAACTTCATCTTGTTGCTACGGTTGTAGTAGCTTTGCCGCATCGTGAAATTTTCTAACAGCCGTATTTATATATATAATGCTTTGTAGTAGTTGAAGTTTAGGAAATGAAAGAACCTAACTCATTTTGGTGTTTCTTAACATAATTTACTTCTCTTTTGAGAGTTGATTTATGTAAGGATAATTTTAAACTGTGTGAATGCAAGAATATATATGAAACAATCATCAGGAATCGATGAGAGTTTATAAATTGGCGAGTAGATGGGCAATGCGAAGAGCTGATGGATCTATCCATGTAATCTATCATATATGTCTAACTTGTGCTCTGAAGAAATATTTCCATAGAACTGCCGGTCAATATATAATTGATGCCATGTTAGTGGCAAGAACTCGAGAATAATAGGTGACTGATGACGAATTATCATCTAACAATTGTTACACCTTCAAAATGGTAATACCCATGTACGTGCTATTACACATGGAGTCTCCCAAATTCAAACATGATGTTTCAAAATTTTTGAAATACAAAATTTGTACAGAGAAGAAACTAGTGTTAAATGGGATGAGTACCATTTTTTAGGTCTAGTTATTTATCTGTACCACTAAAGTGAAAATTATGCTTAAATTTCACCCCCCAAAAAAAAAATGTACGTTTAAAATTCAACTTTCCAGAAGTGAATTCTCGACTCAGCCAAAAGAAATGACCTTGAATCTATTGGCACTTATTAGAAATAACGAAAACACGCTTCATTACAGTTCCACAACAAGGATGGAAAGCATAATCGCTGCTTGTATTATTAGCTCAAACACAGTCGACAGTCGACAATTCCCCAGAAAAATATCCCAGCTTAAACGATAAATTCGGAAATTATCAAGCTTCACAAGTATTCGACTTAGTGGCCCTTAGATGGCTGAAGCTTCTTAATGTTCTGAATCTGCCTTCCGGGGTTCAAGCCCTTAGGGCAGGCGCTTGCACAGTTCAATATGGTATGGCAGCGGTAGAGCTTGAACTCATCATTGATAGATTCCAGTCTCTCCTCTGTATATTCATCACGGCTGTCCATAATCCACCTGCACTCACAACCAACAATGAAATCCCACATTCAGTTTTATCCACATTTTGCAAGAAATATGGAAAAAGCACAATTTAAAAAAAAAATCCTTTCGTTAATGGGTAAACAAGGATGATTTTGGAGATCGCAGGTCAAGCAACAGCATTGAGAAATTTGCACTGGATTTATGCGCACTATCAATTTTCAAAGGCTCAGACCTATTGGTCGTTTTAGCGGATCCATCAGATCCATGACAGCTTATATAAATTTAATAACGTGGGTGAAATTATCTTTTTAAGGTGAACATTTGTTAGAAACACATCATCAAATCACCAAAGAAGAGAATAAGCAGCAGAAATGAACTTATTTTGGATACTGCTTGAAAGTTTCTTAGCTGGTTTCTAGTCTCTACCTAAGCAAAGACTTGTATTAGTATAAAACTAGAGGAATCCTGTCTTACTAAAATGAAAGAACACAACCTTCAAATGAGTAACAGACCCTGGGCTCATTTAAAGAAATCACAACCATTTGCCATTTATGAGTTTTACAAAGAAATTGTAGAAAATAGATATACAAAGACATCAAAATATGTCACTAAAGCAGAGCCAATTTTTCAATAAGTTGATGCTTATTCCATCAAGGAATAAAAAAAAACTCCAAAGAAAGCTAACAAACAATATCGGAACCAAGTCACAAATTATCAAAATGAACCAGCACGAGTGTAAGTAACTCAAAACCCATTTTTCAGCAAAAAACTTCCATTTCCATTTCTTTAAGCATAAAACAAAATCCTGAAGGTTAAACTTTTTAACGCTTTTAGATGAATAAAAAAAAAAACTTTCCAATATCCCGCATAAAGCAACATCATGAACTTGCATATAAACCCAAACATGAACAACAATGGTGAGAAAATAAATAAGAAAAAGGAAATTACCGATTGGCGTGGAGCAAAGCGGCGGGTCCCAAATAGGACTCAGGGTTCCACCAGTAGCTGGGGCAGGATGTGCTGCAGCAGGCGCAGAGGATGCACTCGTACATCCCATCGAGCTTAGCCCTATCCTTCTTGCTCTGTAGAACCTCCTTTCCCGGCACCGGCGGTGGGTTCTTCCTCTTCAGCCACGGCTCTATGCTCTTGTACTGGTTATAGAAATTGGTCATGTCCACCACCAAATCCTTAATCACGTACATGTGCGGCAACGGCGTGATCATCGTCGACGATCCCGACGGAATCTTCGTCAGGCAGGCGAGGCCATTACAACCGTCGATGTTCATCGCGCAGGACCCACAGATTCCTTCCCGACAAGATCGCCGGAACGTAAGCGTCGGATCGATCTCGTTCTTGATCTTGATCAGAGCGTCCAGGACCATGGGACCACACTCCTTGAGGTCGATCTGGTAGTTCTGAAGCTCCGGCTTCCCAGGTTTGTCCGGGTTCCATCGGTAGATTGAGAAGGTCTTCGGGTTCGTGGTGGCTCGGGCATTGGGCTCCACTTGCTGAGCCTCCGCTTCCGAAGCCAAGAATCGCAAAGAAACGAACTTCGAAGCCTGCGTCGACGAAACCCTAGAAATGGCTCTTCTGAATACGCCGGTCGCCATTGCCGAAAGCTTTCAGAGCAAACGGGAGAAAGTAATAGAGAGAGATAATAGTGGAGAGAGAAAGAGGAGGACAATATGGACCGAATCTGCGCCCAGACAAAATGACGAAAATGGGTTATATGTAGCGGCAGCGGTTTTAGGGCAATTTAGTAATAAAATGTTTTTTGTTATGCCGTTTTTTCCTTTTGTTTTCTAATGTCGTTGGGGAACAATCTGGTGCCGTGGACTAGTTGCACCCCCGGGGGGATTTTGATGACGTGGCGAATTTGAATCCATGGGTTAATGATGATACGTGGTTTGTTTGAGATGGTGGGGACAAAAGGGCTCGTGTCTCCCATGAGGAGCATAATATCTAACGCTTATTCAACGCAATGTCGTTTTTATACTTTTTAACCTTTCACGTATCGTTGTCGTTTTCAATCTTTCCAGCATTTTTTGGTTGTTGTCGTCGTTTCATGAAGTCTCCTTCCCTGACTTCATTACTTTCAAGTTTCCCTGGCTGTAATACGTTTTCCGTTTTGACATTGTTTCGTGGTTTCTTTGGTTGATGTGGTGTGGTCACACAAAATCCTTCTGTAGTCGTTGGTTCTTCCTGTCGTTTTTTCTTCTTACGTTTTCATGTCGTTTTGGAGTTAAATGTCGTCGATTTCAAATGATATCATCATTTCTAATGTCAATTTCCTAGTTTTAAGACTGATGTGTTTCTGATTTTTGTAAATTTAAAATCATTTTTAAGAGACTTTATAACGTACATGTACCCTTTTCTTTTCTTTTCTTCTTCTTCTTCTTCTTTTTTTAAGTCTTTTTGGGTCACTATCCACTTCCTTGCCCTCAATTATAGTCTTTTTCGGTCATTATTATTGTTCTCTAATAATAATAAGATTAGATTTTGAAAATTGCAATTCATCTAACAACATACGTAATTAGGGACAAAAAGTGACAAATATAGTACCCTATATATCTAGAACATTCAAATAGATATAATAACAAAAATAATATAAGCTATAAAAAGGCACTCTTAATGAAATTAGAAACGTAATAATAGCAAAAACAACGACCTAACGACATTCAATCTAGTTGTTTAGGAAACTTTAATTAGCAGTACACTAGGCGACGACAACAGAAGCAGCAAACGACGAAAGAAAGAGCGAGTTTGGAGGCTTGGAGAGAGGAAACGACAAGAGGTGGAGCAGAGGATTTGGCACCATCCGATGATGGAGATTGCTCATCAGGAGTCTTGATCTTAATGATCAGGCGTTGACCCTTCTCGCAGTGACCAGAAACGCCACTGATGAAGTAGAATGGACCGTAGTGATCAAGCCTGCGAAGGGTGTCGCCTTTGTTGGAGAAGAAGTTTGGACGGCTTGAATTGCACTTCTTTTAATCCTCCTCTGTAACCTCCATCACCCAATCTTTGCTATACTTAAAACCTTTAAAAACACCAAAAAAAAAAAAAAAAAATGAAGATTTTTTGCATGTAAAATATATTATAATAATGTGGATGTCGTTTTTTACTTACGGAGGGTGTCGCCGAGTTGGAACCTGTTTTGTGAGGCCCATTCGTTGTAGATTTTGCTGTCGTTCGATGGTGGAACGACCCAGCCTTTGGGCCCACCAACTTGGAACTCAAAGCAAAGGACTGAGAGGCTTTGGAAAGAAAAACAGAAGAGCAAAAAAGCTCGGAAGCATGAGAAATTACAAGCCATTGGAAAACGTCCAAGCTCTCTGAAAAACGACAATAATTTTATTGGTGAAGTTTGAGGCAGAGTTGTTTTGGCCTTCTTGGGAGATATGTAGTGGGAGGTTATGATGTTGAGCGACTTTTTTTGACAAGTCCAAGGGCAATTTGGTAATAATGGAACACATTCGCACGTTGTGTATTTTGTTTGTGTTAAAGAATATTAATTAGTTTTAATTATATTGGCATGTTGGATAATAATTGGTTATGATCATGGGATCATGGGGTCACGACTCATACGTGATCTTTGCTCAAGAAACTCACGAGAAGGTTTTGGGGCACGTTTTGTTGAGGAAGCTTTTTTTTTTTTTTTTTTAAGGATATTTTGCTCAACGCAACTGCCTATGTATAAAAATTTTTGGACAAAAATGACAAAAAAAAAAAAAAGAAAAGAAAAGAAAAGAGAAAAGAAAACCGATGTGAACTTTAGTGCCTCCAAGAACTAATTTATTAGGGATGTTTAGCTTTCAAACGCCACAAAGACATGTTCATTGTTCTGATCACTCTGAATTTTCAAGTTTGGATTCGTAGTAATTCAAAAATGCATTTCATTATTCAGCTTACTTTGTTTTCATAGTTCTTTTTTGTCGTTTTTATAATCTCTGTCGTCTTTAAGGATAAAAGTAATTTTCAAACTTTATTTTCCTTTCTAGTTTGATGAGTTTCCATTCCTTTATCGTTTTCCTGGTCTTTTCTAATGTTTCTATCGTTTTTCTTAGTCGTTCTTAACTAATTCATGTCGTTCACGATGTCATTGACGTTTTTAGTTTGATGTCGTTTCTTTTGTCTTTGTTGGTTTAAGCGTTGAAGTCCTCTTCCGTTTTTATCGTTGTATTATACAATTTTTGTTTTTGTTTTCCGTAAACAGTCGCCCTCGTTTTATAAATTTCCAAAAAAGTTCAAAATTGTCGTCGTCTGAGAATCTCTTTGTCGTCTTAAAATTTATGTCTTCACCATGTTGCCGTTGTTCCATTTTATGTTTTCTGGGAAGGATCCATTTTATGTCTCTTCTTCTTTCGTTTCGTCGTTTTTAAAAACGTGTCGTTGTAGTAATCTGTCGTTTTAAAATTTATTATGATAAGTTTGTAACCCTTTTTTAATTATTTTCGCATACTAATATTGTCGTCGTTATAATTTAAGGATTGTTGTCTGATGTGTTTTTTCCGTTTCTGGTTTGTAGTTTTTCGTTGATTTTTTAGGTTTTTCGTTGATTGTTTGATATTATCGTTGTTTTCAAATTTGTTGCCTTTTAAATCTAACATCATTTTCCATAGTATGTCGTTTTTTTTTCTTTTCTTTGTTTTATGTGTCGTTATTGTTTTCCTAAGTCCCTGCTCGACCAAAAAAAAAAAAAAAACCCGGAGCCAACGTAGGACATAAGAAAAAGAAGAAGACACTCACTTTACACAATCCATGTAGAAGAATCTTCTAGAAGGGATTTGTGAGTACAAATTTGATCTTTATACAGGTTTAGTAAATACATTCTTCTAAAGCAACAAGTTAAGGTACAATGAAGGAAAAAAAAGAAGTCAAAAGCACTTACCTAAACATCTAAGAGCAAAAATTGGAATGAAGAAGTTCAAACATCTGTCTTCTCGTGGTCATACGATTTCTACATCTCTTGCAACTACTTGTGACTTCTGATCGGAACCATGATTGCTTGTTTTGCTCTTGAAGGACTTCTGACTAAACATCCGTATGAAAGCGCTCTTTGATCTTTGAATTGTTTGACGCTTTCCATTTTTCCTGTCTAGTTCTTCCGATATGGATCTCACTAGATGCTCAAAACGACGCCGAAAAGTAGGGTATCTTGAGATAGATTTCATGATCCCTTGGAGCCTGTCATGAGAAGATAGGAAGGTAAAGAATCATTTAAAAGATTAGTTACAACTTTTATACAAGTTTTTTGCATCATCACCTCCTAGCTAACGCGTCGAGCTCAGCTCGCTTACGCTCTGGTTCAGGCGGCGGGCCAATGTCTAAATCTTTCAACCTTGAAGGATCGCCACTCAGCAGAACCAATTTGCAAAAGTAACTCTCTTCTGCCTCAGAGAGGTTTTCTGCTTTAATCTGGTCCTTGATGATCAATAAGGGGTTGAGAAACCAATCAAAGACGGCGTCTTTTGGTCTGTTTGTGCTATTTAACTCAGTATTGTCGGCTACATCAACAGAAAATACAAAAACCATAATAAGAAACTTAAAAAAAAAAAAAAAAAAGACTAGAATAGAATCAAGTCTATTAACAAAGAAAAGAGTTTTGACTTACTTAACATTATGCCTCCAGAATTGGCTTTTGAAGAGCGCAAGAGTGTCTGAAGAAGGCAATAAGCCGGTAAGCCAATGCCGATAACACTGCTGCCTTTACCAGACTTGGCATCTTCAATGTCTTGAAGGCTAATTAGTCCTTCAGAAACCAAGAGTTCTCCGTGATGTTGACACTCCTTAAAGAAGCTATGTAGAAGCTGCATTACAAAAAAAATTTTTGTTTCAGCAAGCAAGTCCCAAGCTAAACAAGGGAAGATTTTGGTCATCAACAACTTTACAAATGAGGATTCGAGAGACAACAAGATCAAAGAAAATTTATGGAAGACACCTCCAGTGGCTTCAAATCAATCATGGGAGTAGAAAGTGAAGATGTCCGGGAGAGGCTGCGCCTTGAGATGGAAGGTGAGCGAGTGGTGGTCTTAGATAACCGATTTTTTCTTCGGTAGGTAGGTCTACCACATAAAACAAGGACTTGTAAAAGATATAGTCAGAGTAAATCAAGTGCATATCAGAAATATTGAGTGCTAAATTAAAACCTTGGGAAACAAGATCCTTCAGGCATATCAAGAACATCGTTGCTGTACTCATCATATATGGCTAGGGAGGCAACAATATAGCAAAGCCCAAACCAGAAAGAGGATTCCTGTAATCCAAATCCCATAGAATCTGTTAGTATGTTTTCAAGGTAAGAAGAAAATCATAATAAATCTTAGCAAATGAAATGATCTCAAACCACCAAACCTGATAAACGACCACCCCCGCAAAAGCACCAAGAAAGATGCTGGCCACGATGGAGGCCAGTACTGCTCCAACGACTGCCAATGGCCAAAGTAGGATAGCAAGACCTGCAAATGGCACACATATTGTTTCCAGGAAAGGGCCTTCCCGACCTATAAGGTCGTGAAACAAGCGATGCCACCCTTTCAGGAGCATGTAGAAACTTTTGCATAGGGCAATAATTGAGATCACCGGCAAATCAACAATGAAACCTAGAATGCCTGCAACAACTGCGCCAGGAAGATAAAGAATTCTGCGAAAAAGAAAAGGTTAGGAGAGAATTTTGCAAGAGAAATAATGGACATCGCTAGAAGGACTAAATCAAAAATCACTTGCAAGATCACAAAAAGCAAATTACACAAAACAAAATCCTAAAGACACGAAAACATGGTCTTCATTCTCAAATATCACATATCTATATCACTGCAGTTGCAATATAAATGATGTGATTTTCATTTCTCCGTTAATGTTTATCAATCATACAAGTAATAAAAAATGGCACTGTTATGCCAACTAGAAGGATTCATTCTGAAAATTTGCCCTTTTTTTTGCAGAAAAATAAATAACAAGAGCCATATTTTAACAGATAAGACTCTACAAACCTGATCTCATAATATTTTCCATTTGGAGGCCCTTGTTCTCGTAAATCATTCATAACTGCAAAGTAAGAATGGTGGCATACATCCTTGAGATCCCTGACAACGGTGAAGCATCCTTTAAAAGTGTCGACGGTTCCATCCTACGAAAGTTATAAATCTTCATTTAACAGAATACAAGGAGAGAATAATGATTGGCAACATGAAGTAACACATAAAACGAACGCCACAAGATCAAATACATACGTAAAAGCAGTGATATAATTTCTTGGTCTTCCCTTCTTCAACAGCTTTAAAAGTAGCCATTATTGGCGAAAGAACACCGTAAGCCGCTCCACCCACGATGCTTCCAAGAATACCAACCACGGGCCACAATATCAAAATTGTAGGCAGCACAGATATGCACAGGACAAGCTTTATAACTGGTCCCAATTTTTTAGCCCTAACAATTAAAAAGAATAAAGAATTAACCATGAAAGGGAAAAAATAGTTTAAAAAAAAAATGAAACTGGATAAGAGAGAGTACCACAAAATGCTGTAATAAGCCCAGACACCGTGTGGTAGCCAAAAAAACAGAATAATCGCCGAGTTTCCGGTTGACATGATGAGGCAAATCACGGGGCATACTATGATAGCTGAAACAAAAGTAGTGTGTTCAGTTTTTTTATATTTAGACCAAAGCCAAACTAAACCGTCATGTATGTTACATCAAACTGTGTTATAATCACAAAATCTGGTAAAAATCTCAGTAAAGTTCATAACAGTGACTCATAGAAAGAAAACAAATGTCATCACTTTCTCAACTTAAGGAATATAATATAAAGAAAACTATCTTATGAACTGGAAATTATAACCATGAGTGTGATGCCTGCCCATGAGATTTCTGCAGAAGAAATAAAAGACCCGTAAATGGATAACATATCAACTCAGCAGACAGCATTGAAAATGATATCTATCACACAACCACAACAATTAGACGTAATTTATGTTAACTGATATATAATAAAAATAAATTAATTAATTAATTAAGGCTGCACAGTCCAGTCCAACAGAAGATTTCCTTACAAAAACACTGAATTTCTTTTCCAAACAAAATAAATAAATGAATTAAGGCTGCACAGTCCAGTCCAACAGAAGATTTTCTTCAACAAAACACTGAATTTCATTTCCAAACAAATATTCAAAACCTAAACCATACAACCACATAAGCAGTTTGACGAAAGAAAGACCATAAACAAGGAAAAAAAAGAAAGAAAGAAATCCCAGAACAGCGAAGAATTATTAAATAAACTAACACTAACCTTTAATGAGACCAAGAATCAAAAGGCCAATGAAGTAAGGAAGAAAGCAAATAAAGTCCCACAAAGAAGCCCAAATTCCTTTCGGAGTATTCATTTCTCTTCTCTATTCACTCTTTGCACCAACAGATCTTCATAAAATTACTTCTTTGCTCATATCACACTCAAACACTCCAATATACCCCCTTTTTCAACCCAAAAAAAAGGCCCATTAAAGAAAATAAAAAGTATAAGAAAAAAGAATAAAATTTTCACAAACCCAGCTCAGAAATTTACTCGAAATCTGAAATTTACTCTTGTTTTCGCATAAAAGACCTCGAATCTTGGTAGTTTCAGAAGAAAACGCAAGTGGTTTTCACTTCTCTTTCTCAAAGCTCGTGTTTTTTAAACGTTGGAAGTTCGTGGATATGGGAAGTTATTGATAAAAAGAATCAAGAGTTGGGAAGCTACTTCCTTTATTTTTTATTTATTTTTATTTTTATTTTTATTTTTATTTTTTGCAATTTCGGGTTTTTATTCGTTGGTGCTTAAATTAACACCAAGACAACTTGGGTTCGGATCTGGTTTGTAATTTGTAAGGTAGCCAGAAAATCATTTTTTTCAAAATAAAAATAAAATATAAAAATAGCGGCACAGGAAGTGAGGAATATTTTCAAAAGAAAAAAAAGAATCGAGGAGTGATATGCCAACCAGGTGGAGTGGCAATATCACTTTATGATTTCTTGGCTGCTTCCACGCAAACTATAGTGAAACTCACTGTAACCAATCATCACTTGTCACGTAGTCATCAACTGACAAAACTAGTTTTTCCATGGTAAAAACGTGAAAGGGTATCTTGTTTCAGTTTTCCATGGAAGGGATCTTTTGTGTCTCGGTCAAACAAAAAGCAGTACGTTTCAGTTCATTCAAACGTGTTTGAAAGACGATAGGAATTAATAATTATAATTATTTTTATAATGACATGTAAAAATTTTATATTGTAATAATTTTTTATTATTATTGTAGTATGTGAGAGCTAAAACTGTTTATAATTAAATTTATGATGAAAACTATAATTCCCACCACTATGCTAAACAAAGGATCAGTTTGTCAGAGTCAAATTTGTTCGTACTTCCTATGAATCCCAAATTCCTATTAATTTTCACTTTTTTTGATTGAGAATTACAATTAAATTAATTGCTCCTTTTATTTTTTTTATTTATTTTAGGAAAATTTTTATGGCATTTCATATTAATTTTTTAACAGTCTAATTTGTGATACTTTGTGTTAAAAATTCGCACCTTGCTAAGTAGATATTCCATGGTACAAAATCAAAAAATGGGTTCGTTAAGCAGATATTCCAGGGTACAGAATCAAAAATGGGTTCTTACAGGATCAGGTCAAGTTATCGTTATTATTATCAGTGACAACTGCTAAAGAATTGTGGAATAAAACTCAACATTGAAGAACAACATGTTGTCCCTCAGAGAAGAAAAAAAAAAGAAACAATATAGTCCCTTAAAAAAGAACAACATATTGGGCAAAAGAAAAAATAATTTAATAAAAAAACAACGTTAATGGGGTAACAACATTATATGATTGTCCCCCCAAATTTGGCAGCGCCAACCATCATTTCTTTAGCCTCTGTTGGGGAGAAGGAAAAAGAAAATTATAAAGGATAAAAAATTGAAATGAAAATCTTTTTAGTTGTTTGGTATGACAAGGAAGGAAGAAAATGAATTTACCTTTATTTGTTTGGTATTAGAAGTAAAATTTAAAAGATGGAAAAATTATAATCATTGCAATAACTTTTTTTCCCAAATAATTTTATCCAAACCTTTAAATTTTTTTCTTTAGTTAAAACTTAAAAAAGGTTTTCATTAACCAAAACAAGAACACATTTGAATAGTTATTAAAATTTACAATTTTTTTCTATAATTAACATATTATGTGACATTGACATGGAGAACAACTAATTTAATTAGATGCAATATATTAAATAGTTTTCTTGGCTCTTTTTTATATATAATAAAACAATATTTTTAATTGTTCATTTATATGGACATATATATTTCTTATATATATATTTTTCCCAATAATTTTCTTATATATATTAGCATTATATATATTAAAATCTAATGTAAATTCACATGTCCTCGTAGTTCGTATTGATCTTTTATCCTTCTTCGGATTCATTGACTGTTCTTGTATAATTCTATTTGTTTTTGGTGTAGTTTGAATGGATAATCTAGTGATTTTACCAAATTTAAATCACTGTAACTTTTTTTATCTAATAATCTGTCCACTTTTGGAAGAAAAAAAAATTAAAGGACCCATCTAGTAGTTTTTCCTCCCTATTTTCGTTTCCATCCAATGTTTCCTCCTACTAAACATATCAACTTATCAATTTCTATCCTAAAATCTCTGCAATATTTTCTTTCTTTCTACTTTTCAATCGTATCAAACAGTTTCAATCGTACCCAAACAGAGGGTTAAAGTCTCACAAGCCATGCTCTATTAAGAGGGAAAGATTTTTGTTTTTTGTTTTTTTTAAGGGGAAAAAAAAGCCAAAGGAAAGAGATGAGTCTGGTGGAAAATTAGGTGGTTATGTATTGTCCCCTAAATCTTCAAGTTGGCCAAAGTCGACCACTTTCAACTATATTTACTTAAAACCTTTTCTTCTCAAAAAATATAAAAATAAAACATTGAAGTTGGAATGTTTTCTATCTCCTTCAATGAAACGTCCAAAAAAATAATAGAAAAAATTATATCATACCCCATCAAAAGTTAAATGCACGAATTCACAAGAAAACAGCATAAGATTTATACTAATGATACACGAACCGTCCGGCTCACACCAAGTTAGTTTCAACACCACTTTTTGAAATACTATAAAAAAAATCTATGGTTCCAAACCAAGATGCAGAAAAAGTCAGAAGAAGTTTTTATTTTGTCCATATTAATATCACTAGAAGTTTTTTCAAAAACAAAATAAAAAAGAAGAAAATCACCTTCAAAAGATTTGGCAGCTCAACATAACATGTTGAATATATTATTTATTTATTAATTGCAAGGTTTTGATGTTGGTTAAAGTGAAGAAAACAATCATTATCAAACGCAAAAGTACATTAGTCATGCTCCGCTGGTAGGCTGATAAAATGGGCAGAATAAGAATGGACAAACAGGAATCCACTGCATGTGATCTTTTTGCTTGTAAACTTTAATCATGCAATCAGATTCTCAAATTAATATTTCTATATTACATATTTTGAGTTGTAAATAATTGATACCTTGGTCATAATTGATACGTGGGCAAACAGATGTGCAATTTTATTTTTTTTTTTGTTTTAATTTCATCCAAAAGAAAAGGTGGGTACTTGTCAATTCATCAAACATACCTTTATCCCTTATAATAATCTCCCACCTTTATGTTCCGATTATGATCCTGTCCCTTAAAAAAAATTCAGATAAATTGAAATTTTATAAGCAACAACTTTTGGTTGTGATTTTTTTTTTACCCCTTTTTTTTGTTGTCTGGTACAAAGTAGAAAGCATCAGAACACATGCTTATGTACGACCAATAGTTGTCCATTATGAAGCATTATTTTTTAATTTTCTCACACAAGTTTTATATCAAAATATAACGTGGCACAACCAGAGAGGCCCTCATATTATTAAAAAAGCAAAAAATGTACAAAGATATGAAATGATTCTGAGTATCATACGAGTTCACGGCGCCAAATGACTTGGTTCTTTTCTTGATCTATGGGGTTATTTTCTCGTTATCACACATGGTTGAGCTCACCTGAATACAAACTTTTGCCAACTTGTAACATTTCGGTTAGTTTTTCATTCTCTTGAAAATTTCCCTTTTCTATCAGGCGGCCGAGGTCCTAAAAGTCTTAGGTCGATATTAGCACCGTGAAGTTGTGATGACTCGACCACTATGTCACATGCCTTCAGAGTGAGGCAAAGGCCCTCGTTTTGAGCCCTCAATTACAATTCATACGCAAGCTGCAGTTTACAATCATTAGGTAAAGCCTCAATCAGCATTTCATAAGTAACGTTGTTTGGAGGAATGCTCGAGCTCTCAGGCGGTGAAACCATTCGAATGCTGCGTTGCTCATATCGTTGCGTGCACAGCCACTGATAATTGCATTGTATGTGACAATAGTTGGCTCGATCCCTGATGAAACCATTTCATCAATGATGGCATCAACCATATTAAACTTCCCTTGTCCAGCGAAAACTGAAGCCATAATTGTGTAGGCGTATACGTTTGGTTGGATACTAACCTTGAGCATATGTTCCCACACCCGCCTAGCCTCATCATAGAGTTTTCCCTTTTCAAGGGCACTAAGCAATGCCCCCATAGGAAAGGATTGTGGGTTTTTGACCTTGTTCCACCATTCTCTTGAAGGTCTTCACATCAGCAGAAGTTTCTGAAGCCTTGGAACAAGCGATAAGAACAGCATTCCATTCTTCACTTCCACGTTTTAGGCCTTTTTCTTCCATCTTGTTTAGCAACCTAACGCCCCATTTCCAAATCCCTCTTTTTCTAGCTGCAGTGAGGAGAATGTTACCACCACAGATCTCGACGGGGGTATTGGGGCTCCGTCTTGCAGTACGGACTTTTGTGTTTTGGGCCATTTAGTTTATGTTTTGGGCTCATAAGGTTTTGTTTGTGCCTGTATGTGTGTGTGTGTATATATATATATATGATGTATTGTGTTACCACCACAATGAGGAGAATGTTGCCACCACAGATCTCGCCGGGGGTACTGGGGCTCCACCTCGCCAAATGGACTTTTGTGTTTTAGGCTATTTACTTTATGTTTTAGGCTCATAAGGTTTTACTTGTGCCTATATATATATATATATGATGTGTTGTGTTAGGGTTTGATATTATCGTTTTAGCCTCCTTATTCGCGTTCATCTTGTAATCTTTTTCAAGTTTAGTAGTTTTATTCTCCTCTGCCTGTGGTTTTTTCTCGTCTTGGGTTTCCACATAAATCTCTGTGTGTTTTTGTTTTTTATTTTTATCGTATTATTTTCATAACAACTATTATTTCATATGACATGTTGTTTGGTTGCGGACCCTTGTCCAACAAATCCTTGTGGATCACCAACGCCGTCCACCACCCCTTAGAATCAAATCGTGTGGTTGCATATCTGCAAATTAATATCAGAATACCGTTCTCTTAACCTCTCATACAATTCTTTTGCCACTAGATGATGTTCTTCACAGGTGCAAGCCCACAATAACCGTTCATGTTCTAATCAAGCAGGTAGTATCCCGGCAATATCCATTTCTATGAGAAGTTTTAGAACATTGGTACTTAAGTTGTCCTTATTTACAAGCCAGTGTCGCATCACTTGGTAGCAAACGCATATTGTAAAGTTCTCAAGCTTAACAAACTCATTTTCCCAATCTTCATCATCATCATCTTTGTCTATCTCTCCTTTCTGATATTTTTCTCTGATTTTGACAAAGAATTTAAGTGCTTCATGCCCTTCCTCCATCCTCCGGAATGCCAATAAGGCTGTAGAATAGGATACTGGAGATGGAGTGAGACCCTTCTTCTGCATTTCCTCAAGAACGCCAAGGGCCTTTGTTGAATTTTGGAAGATTTCGGACAAAAACAAGATGAAGAGAAGAAATGCAGAGGAAAATGGAGAAAGACAAAATTAATTCTCATTTCATCTAAATATGTTTGACACAGGGCAGTGTATATATCTTATACTAGTGTACAAGTGGAGCAATAAGTTATTACAGAAGAAACTAATTTGCTTACAGCTCAACAAGTGTCTAACTGCCTAACTAACAACTGTCTAACTAACAAATTCTAAGAACATTTTAATCTCTAAAACTCCCCTCAAGATGGACAGTGAATATCTTTTACGGCCATCTTGGAATTTACGGCCAGCTTGGAAAGAAGTGGAAATAAGGAAGTGCCTGGCAATGGCTTAGTAAAAACATCTACAAGTTAATGTTGGGATCGAATAGGAAGCAGCTTGATGGAACCATCTGTGACTTTGTCACGAACAAAATGACAGTCTATCTCAATGTGTTTAGTTCTTTCATGGAAAATAGTATTGGAAGCAATGTGAATGGAAGCCTGATTGTCACAAAAAAGAAGGGCTAGTGTATGAGATTCCATATAGAATTCCTTTAATATCTGTTTCAACCATAGAAGTTCACTTGTGGTTGCAGCCAATGTTCGATATTCGACTTCAGCAGATGATCGAGAGATTGTAGATTGTTCCTTGGATTTCGAGGAGACCAATGAATCTCCCAAGAACACACAGAAACCAGTTGTCGACTTACGGGTATCATGACAAGATCCCCAATCAGCTTCAGAGAAAGCCTTTGGTTGTAAAGAGGAGGTAGTCGAGAAAAATAAACCTTGACCAAGATGAGACTTGGGATATCGAAGCAGATAATGAGTAGCTTGTAAATGAGGAACATGAGGATGTGCAAGAAACTGGCTTAATTTGTGTACTGCATAGGTGATGTCAGGTCTAGAGACAGTCAGGTAAAATAAACGACCAACAAGTCATCGATATTGTATGATGTCTTGCAATGGATCACTATCAGTGGCATTCAACTTTAAGTTTGGATCCATAGGATTTTGACACCAAGAAACCTGTATTCTCAAGAAGCTGTAAAGTATAATGCCTTTGAGATAGAACAATGCCTTTGGTGGATCTAGCTATTTCAAGATCAAGGAAGTATTTTAAGGTTCCTAAGTCTTTAAGCTTGAACTGACTGTGCAAGAATTGCTTAAGTGCATTAATGGTCTCGATAGAGGGACCTATAATTATAATGTCATCAACATAGACTAAAAGTGCCACAAAGGAACTGCCCGAGCCTTTAGTGAATAAGGAATAATCTGATTTGGACTGATTGAAACCAAAGGTTAGAAGAGAATTTGAAAACTTTGAATACCATTATCGTGAGGCCTGTTTAAGTTTATAGATTGACTTACGTAGTTTGCAAATGATCTTGCCTTTCTGCTTGGGATGCTCCCCTTTACTGCTATAGCCAGCAGGAAGTTCCATGTAGACTTCTTCAAATAAATCTCCATTAAGGAATGCATTATTGGCATCCAATTGAGTCATATGCCAAGATTTACATGCTGCCAAAGAAAGAAGAACTTTCACAGTAACTAACTTTGCTACTGGTGAGAATGTATCAGTAAAGTCTACACCTTTTTGTTGGGTGTAACCTTTAGCAACTAGCCGTGCTTTATGGTGTTCAATAGATCCATCAGACTTGTATTTAATTTTGTACACCCGCTTGCATCCAATGGTGTGCTTACCTATAGGTAAAGGAACCACAGACCAAATGTGATTTAACTCCATTGCATCTAATTCAGCCCGCATGGCTTCCCTCCATTGTGGAAATGTAACTGCTTGATGGTAGAACTGAGGTTCAAATTGAGAAGATATTGTCATGGCAAAGTTTTTATAAGAAGATGACAGGGTGTCATACGTTAGATAGTGAGATAATGGATAGTTTGTTGATGTGGATGAGGTGTTTTGATGAGCTAACATGCTGCAGTGAAAATCTCTAAGATAAGATGGGGGTTTGGTAAGTCTAGAAGATCGTCTGAGACAGGTAGCGTCTGGGATTGGGTTGGTTTGTGTATTTTGAGTGTGTAAGTCCTGATTTTGTGGAGGAGATGGAACTGAAATAGGTGGATTGGTGAGATGAGGAATTGAAGATGGCTCAGATGTTGATAATGGAATGACAAGATTGGTAAAAGGATCCTCTAATGTATCGGCTGCAACAATAGAGTGCAAAGGGAATACTTCTTCATGAAAAATTACATCTCTAGACACAAAGACTTGTTTTGAATGAACATCAAGCAGTTTGTAATCTTTCATTCCTGTGGGATACCCAATGAAGACACATAGTCGAGCTCTTGGCTAAAACTTTGTGCGCTGTGCAGAAAAAGTGGATGCAAATGCCAAGCATCCAAAAACTTGAAATGAGGAATAATTAACCAAGGATTTATAAAGAAGCTCATAAGGTGTCTTGTTATTTAGAAGTGGAGAAGGAGTCCTGTTGCTTAAGTATGTAGCAGTGAGGATACATTCATTCCAATATTGAATGTGAACACGTGGTTGAAAGTATAGTGCTCGAGCAACATTCAACAAATGTTGATGTTTTCTTTCTACTACTGAATTTTGCTGAGGAGTCTCAACACAAGAAAACTGATACAAAACACCCTTTTCATTGAAAAACTCAAAGAGGTTTAATTCTCTAGCATTATCATATCTAAAGACTTTAAACTTGCTGCCAAACTGAGTCTCAATCATGTTGAAGAATTTGGGAATAACATTACTTACATCAGACTTTTGTTTGAGCATGAAAACCAATGTGAACCTAGTACAGTCATCAACCAATGTTAGGAAAAATTTATGAACTGAATGTGCCTTTACATGATAAGGCCCCCAAATATCACAATGAACCAAGTCAAATGGTAAAACAGACATATTGTTGTGTGATAAAAATGACAAATGCCTTTGTTTGGCTAGAGGACAAATGTAACACAAATCAATCTGTTTGGGAGACATATCTTCACAATTCAGCTGTTTTTTAGAACTTCCAGCCTTCTTGAGGATAAATGGCCAAGTCTATTATGCCACACATAGACTGAAACTGAGTTGGCTGAAATTACTGGGTCTGTTCTCAAGTTGTTTGAGTCCAAGACAAAGAGATCAGCCAATTTGCTACCCTTGCCAATCGTCATCTGGTTGTTGAGTTCCTAGATCATAAAATGATGAGGATAAAAACTCATAATGAGCCCAGATTGAATTGTGAGAGCACTGACAAATAGCAAATTAAACTTGAACTGTGGAAGATATAAAACATCTTTAAGAATTAGTCGAGAGTTCAACTTACTGTCTCTAGAGAAATGGGCTTCAATGCTCATGTAATTGAGTAAAGTAACAGTAGAGTTTTTGATTGAATTCAAAAACATAAATCCATCAACATGACAGCATGTGTCTAGAGGGATCAGACTCTATTATCCAATACTTTGAAGAGAAAAGTGTTGGATTCAAAGAAATAGAAAAGCAAGTACATGTTGAACAGTAACTGGTCCCTTTGTCTTGCTGATCTATGGTAGAAAAGGCAACCATGTGATTTAAGAGCATAAGCATCAACTGTTGATATTGGCTATTGTTTAGATTGTGCAAAAAATCTCCAACAGGTCCAGATGACTCGTTACTCACTCTTTTAGTACCGACATGTGTCATGGCTTGATTAACCGAGGCCATTGTTTGTGAATTAGTCCTTTGATGTTGTTTATATCTGGGGGATATCCATGAAGCTTGTAACATTTTTCAATAGTATACCCGTGAAAATTGCAGTGAGTACAGTGAGGTCCATCCTTTTTTTGACCTTTATATCCTCCATTATTGGAACCTGGTGCTTCATATCCTCCTCCAACACATTTGGAATTAGCACTCTTGGCAGCAAACGCCATGTTATTGGCAGACTCATAATTGACAGAAAGACCAATCTTTCTCTGACGTTCTTCTTGAGAAATCAAAGAAAAGACTTTATTCATAGGTGGCAAAGGATCCATTTACAATAACTAACTTTTCACTTGTCCAAAAGTATCATTCAGACCCATTAGAAATGCCAATATGTACTCTATTTGGTAGTAAGCATTAAGTTCTTTCATTCCTCTACAAGAACATTTTCCACAGGTGCTCGTAGTTATGAAATTAGTTAGTTCTTCCCACAGAGTCTGTAATTTTGCAAAGTAAACATTCACAGAACTCTGTTATTGATTAAGGTTTACCAGTTCCTGGCGTAATTGAAAAATCCTCAGGCCATTACTTTGTTAGAATCGATCTTTGAGGTCCAACCAGATTTCATGAGCAGACTTAGAGAAAATTATACTGGCACATATCTCTTTAGACACGGAATTCAGGATCCAAGAAATCACCATGTTGTTGTTTCGAATCCACGAGTTTAGAAGAGTAAGATCGTGTAACGCCCCAAAGTTAATTAAATAGTATTAAGAGTGTTAAATGGTGAATTAGTGTGCCATGATGAGTGTTTTGATCTTAATTTAATTATTTTGTGAAAATTAAGAAACTTTGTGTTAATTTACTCTTTTAGTGATTTTTAATTATTCTAAATTGTTTTTGATTGTTAATTTAAGTTTTAATAAAACAATTTGATTTGAAAACAGTGTGTAGTTGCTCACAGCTTTGTACAACTACTTTTCTCTCTTTTCTTCTATTTATTTCACTTTTTCTCTCTCTTCCTTCATATTCTCCCGTGCACTCTCTCTCTCTCCTCTTTCTCTCGTCTCTCTCGGTTCACTCTCACTCTCTCTCTCAATCTCTCAAAAATTTTTGAAATAAATCACGTTTTCAAGCTTCGGGCTAGGAGATCGAAGGCTCAGGAACAAGATTCAACGACAAAAACAACGTTTTCAAGCTTTGATTCGAGGTTAGATTTTAAAACTCAAAGTTTTTCTATTTTTCAAGATTTTCTTGCATTTTGAAATTTTAGAGTTTTTAAGCTTAGAAAAGCTTCAATCTAAGTTAGATGGACTTAGATTAGCTAGAATGTAAACTTCATTTCATCAAAAATGGATTAGAATTAAGATTTTTCATTTTTCCTCCATTTTCTCTATTTTTGGATTTTTGTAAAAATCTTGTTTAAAACTTGTTTTAAATCA
>CAMOHE010044825.1:44007-71971 GCA_946598075.1 Artocarpus hirsutus
TCTTTTTGTTTTGTTTATTTCTCTCATGAAATTAAAAACATTAGGGTTGCATATTTTTTCAGTCGAATTAGCCACGTTTCCAATCAAAAGAGACGCCATCTCCTTCTCAATCACGTTGTCTCCTCCATCAAAGATGTAAATTGCAATCCTACTCGGTATATATAATTTACTATTTTATCTTCTTTTCAGAGATGTTCGTTATTGTTTTGTGTGCAAGCCATTAATTGATCATTTCCAGATAAAATATACATATATACACACACTATCAATTGTATTTTTTTCTGTTATTTTCACTTCTGTAATCCGTAGATTCAGAGGACATTGTCTTAGTATTTCTGGTTATAGAACTCGTTGGCCCTTGCTTTGGCTTTGGATGAAATTCATATTTAGCAAAAAGATGAAAATAAAAAAAATTACTGCAACGTTTTTTTTTTCTTTTTCTCAATGTACATTTCTATGAAAAGGAAACCATTCTGCAGTGCCTTAATATTTATTCAAGGCCATTAGTACATCCTTATTGCCGTTGGAGGCAGTAATATTTTAAATGACGTGACATGCGACATGATTTAGTTGACTTGGATGTGACATTTTAAGTGACTTGGTTTTTTTAATTAACATAACAAGGTATTATTAGGAGACATAAAAGGAGATACCAAAGAGGGCACATAAAAGCTGGATCCAAAAGTAGTAGTTCCTTAATACATGGGTTTGTTTTGGGTCTTTTCCACCTTATGCAATATTATCAACCAAATGATGATGTTGGATTGGAGTTAACTTAATTAAATATAATTAATTAATGGTTTTATTGTCATTAACGTAATGAATTCATTGTTATTAACTTCTTGTTAAGCATCAAGGAAATATAACTGAACAGTAATTATAGTACTACACACTTGAGATTCTTACGTACAACTTACAAAAGCAAAGCCAATGACTAAAAAAACCCCTTACCTATATTTACATCTTTTTCATTCCATGCACAACAAGTTCTGCATCAGAATTTGATAAATCATGTACTCTTCTTTAAAGAGAAAAAATCGTTTCTTTTTTTTTTTTTTTTAACTTTTGCTTAATTGAAACAACAAATTCAAATCTCGGGCACAACAGAAATATAGAACATTGTATGTAAAAAAATAAAATAACATCTTTCATTCATAAAGCTCATAAAGGTAAAAACAAAGCCATACTATTTTCTGTAACCTCAGACATATAACCTATAAAACCTATTGGAGCAAAAAAAACAAAATGTATAACCTATAAACCTAATGTAAAAAAACCCTAACTAAAAAAAAAATCTTAATTGGCTTTAGAACATTGTTCTTTGATCCACCGAGGATAGATCCGATCTCGAGGAAACATGCTGTAGCAATTATCTATGACTCCGTCCACAAAACTGCAACAAACTGGCCCTAGCGTGAAATTTCCCTTTCCCTTTTGGTTTAAACTTTCATCCAAGCATGGCTTCCACTTGGTCTTGTAATCGCGGGCTGCCTCACATTTTGCAATTTCATCCGGCTGCAGCCACTTGGGCAACTCTGGCTTGGAGCCCGGTTTAGCTGGAGGCGGTTGTGGTTTAGAGCCCGACTCGACTGGTGGCGGCAACGGAGAGGCTAAGGGCGGTTGCGGTTTAGAGCCCGACTCAACAGTAGGCGGCGACAGTGAGGCTGGGGGCGGTTGCGGTTTGGAGCCTGAGTCGACTGGAGCGGGTGGCAGAGAGACTGGGGGTGGTTGCGGTTTGGAGCCTGAATCAACTGGAGCAGGTGGCGGAGAGACGGGGGTTGGTTGCGGTTTGGAGCCTGAATCAACTGGAGCAGGGGTTGGTTGCGGTTTGGAGCCTGAATCAACTGGAGCAGGCAACGGAGGGACTGGGGGTGGTTGCGGTTTAGAGCCTGAATCAACTGGAGCACGCAACGGAGAGGCTGGCTGCGGTTGAGAGTGCGAATCAGCGGGAGCAGGCAACGGAGGAGAGACCGGTGGCGGTGGCGGCGGCGGCGAGTTGACGCCCGACCGAATCCGATCCCACCATGGCACTGAATAGGCCTGTTGGGAGTTTAGAGATAAGCAAACGAAGAGAACTAGTAAAACACCTGACTTCTTCATCTTGACTAGCCAATTTTTATTTTTTTTCACAACTTTCTTTGCTTTCTCAGTGTATTTATAGAATCCAACAAGTGGGATCTCTATCTTAAATGATCGTTAATCTCATCATGATTACTCCTTATCTAATCGTTTGCTACATTTTTTTTTAAATAATAAAAGATACAAACTCAAAATGAATTATCTCTATCTTACATAATCGTTAATCTTATGATTTCTCTTTATCAAATAGTTTACTTCTTTTTTAAATTAAATATAAAACTGCAAACTCAAAGATGAATTGTTAGAGAAAAAAGAAACAGAAAAAGATTATGATCGATAATTTATCAAATCGTTTTGATAAAAGGGGACCATGAGAGTGAATGAATACGATAATGATAGTTACAGATCTCTTAATTTTTTTTTTCTTTTTATATTTGAGTGCCGGCTAAGGATGAGAAACGTCTGAAATAGGAATATATATATCTTTTTATTTTTTTTTTCTTTTTAAAATGAATATAAATAGATTAGCCAAAAAAACAATAACATAAAATGTACACAATAGTATATAAGGGTATGTTTGTTTTGTGTATTCTTTAGAATGTGTTTGTTTCTCCTAAAATCTTAATCTTTTGAGTATCAAGAATCCAAGTTCTTAGAGTTCTGACCTCCCATAAACGTTTAATACTCAGATATTTTTGCTGCAGTAAAAGCGAAAATTCTCTCTCCTAAGGAAAAAAATAATAACTTCTTCATTCTTTTTTTATTGTGTCCTAGTGAAAAGAGAAATAAATTAAGATCCAGATTGCATATTTTTTAAGATCATTAACATTATTAGATTTGTCAATAAAACAAAAATTATTTTCACTACCTCTCCAAACATAAATTCTAATTTTATTTAAAACTTAAATCCACATCCAAACATCAATTTAGATAACAATTCAAGTCACTAACTCAAATCCTAATTCAAATCATTAATTCGAATTCATTTACTAAACAGACCCTTATATCATTCTTAATCCTCAAATATAAAAGTAATTTATTTTCAAAAATTTAACAACCATGCAGACGGAGCAATAGTAGAATTCAAATTTCGAATATAATACTGCTTTTTTTTATAAAAAAAAAAAAGAAGGAAAAAGTGTTATCTACTCTTTTTTTCTTCTTTTTCTAAGGAAAAGTGGATTCTGTTTTTTTTTTTTTATACGTAAATATACACCTCTACGTGAAGCAAATTAATTATCAACCACAATTAGTGGGTCTTATTTGGTTCGTGATAAGTTAGCAAGCACTTGAAAGTTGGGGTTGTTTATCAATATTCAATATCTAGTATACATCATTGAATTTTAGAAGTCCTAACATTCATTTGCTGATCGTAATATTAGAATACAGTGCTAGAATTTTTAAAACGTGGGAATGCACTGGTTGAGAATAGGGCTTTCTTGACATATAAAAAAAAAATTACACAATCTCACATTTTTTTAAGAGGTGAACTAAAATCTGTCTTCATTTTATAAATATGACTTATATGTCTTTTTGCTAATTACATATATTGAGAATCTAAAAATACCTTTTAAATAGACTTTATCATGTATTTAGTTTTTTTTAACAAATCTCTTTATTTTTCTTATAGTTGAGTCACTGAAAAAGGAAAAACTTGATATTATAGAAATACAGATGCAGTTAATTAATTACAATGTAACTTAAATAACAACAAAAAAACTTAAATAACAACAAAAAAATCATTAGCATCGTTGAATTACTAACAATATAATTTAAAAAAAAATACAAGAAGCAATAAAAAAAGAATTTCATTAATTTAATGTAATATTGTTTAGGTAAATAGCTCAAATGATCCCAATCTTTTACAAAAGTTGTAACTTGGTCCTCAACTTCTTTTTTTATTTAACAGGGTCTAACCTTTAAAAAAATGTGCAATTTAGTCCACAGCCATTAAGTTCGACCATCAAAAAATGTTTTTAATGAAATTAAAATTAAAACATTAAAAATATTAAAAAAGGTAAAAATATATAAATACATATCATTAAAATCATATTTTTTCGTTCAAAAAAATTTTTGAAACAAATATCAGATTAAAATTCTTTTAAAAGAACAAGATCTAATTAATAATACTAATTATAATTAAAAATAAAAATTTTAGTAACATTGGTATTATCACTTGAAGTTTTAAAAATAAATGCCATTAAGTATTATTATCATTATTGTATCATGAATTTAATGGTATATCAATTATATAACTTGTAACTATAAGACATACAAAATTACTTAATAAATACTATATCATTAATTTAATTATATATTACAAAAAAACTCAAAATAATACCAATGTAGAAAACAACAAATGAAAAATAAATAGTCGGTTTAGAGCCCGACTCAATAGGAGGCGGCGACGAAGAGGCTGTGGGCGCTTGCGGTTTGGAGCCTGAATCGACTGGAGCAGGTGCCAGAGAGATTGGGGGTGGTTGTGGTTTAGAGCCGGAATCAACTGGAGCAGGTGGCGGAGAGACTGTGGGTGGTTGCGGTTTGGCAGGTGGCGGAGAGGCTGTGGGTGGTTGCGGTTTGGAGCCTGAATCAACTGGAGCAGGCAACGGAGAGACTGGTTGTGGTTGAAGGTGCGAATAAGCTGGAGCAAGCAACGGAGGAGAGACTGGTTGTGGTTGAAGGTGCGAATAAGCTGGAGCAAGCAACGGAGGAGAGACCGGTGGAGGTGGCGGCGAGTTAAAGCGCAACCGAATCCGATCCCACCATGGCACTGAATAGGCCTGTTGGGAGTTTAGAGACAAGCAAACAAAGAGAACTAGTAAAACACCTGACTTCTTCATCTTGACTAGCCAATTTTTTTTCACACCTTTCTTTGCTTTTTCAGTGTATTTATAGGATCGAACAAGTGGGATCTCTATCTTATATGATCGTTAATCTCATCATGATTACTCCTTATCTAATAGTTTGCTTCTTTTTTTTAAATAATAAAAACTACAAATTCAAAGATGAATATTTTCTATCTTATATAATCGTTAATCTCATGATTACTCTTTGTCAAATAGTTTGCTTCTTTTTTAAAATATAAAACTGCAAACTCGAAAATGAATTATTAGAGAAAAAGAAACAGATAAAATTATGATCCATAATTTATCAAATCGTTTTGATAAAAGAAGATCACGAGAGTGAATGAATATGATAATGTTAGATCTCTTAATTTTTTTTCTTTTTATATTTGAGTGCAGGCTAAGGATGAGAAACGTATGTAAAGCAGAGATTCGCTATCTTTAAATTAAAATATCATATATCAGATTATATTTATTTATTTGCTCTGAATATTAGATTTTATATAGAAATGCCTCGTGCTATATATTTTTGCTTTTAAAAATGAAGATAAATAGATTAGCCAAAAAAAGAATATCTATATATATATAAATATATATAACAATACTATAAAATGTAGAGTCTAGTATATAGCATCATTCTTAATCCTCAAAAATAAAAGTAATTTATTTTCTAAAATTTAACAACCATGCAGATGGAGCATTAGTAGAATTCAAATTTCGAATATACTACCGCTTTTTTTTTAAAGAAAAAAGGAAAAAAAAGTGTTATCTACTCTTTTTTTCTTCTTTTTTTTAAGGAAAATGTGGATACTGTTTTTATATGTAAATATATACCTCCAAGTGAAACAAATTAATTATCAACCACAGTTAGCGGGTCTTCTTTGGTTCGTGATAAGTTAGCGAGCACTTGAAAGTTAGGGTTGCTTATCAATATTCAATATTCAGTATATATCACATAATTTTAAAAGTCCTAACATTCATTTGCTGATCATAATATTAGAATACAGTGATAGAATTTCAAAACCGTGGGAATGCACTTTGCTGAGAATAGGGCTTTCTTGACATATATTAAAAGTAAAAAAATTACACAATCAAGGAAATTAAAATTAAAACATAAAAAAATTAAAAAAGGTAAAAATATATATACATATTATTAAAATCATATTTTTTCATAAAAAAATTTTGAAACAAAAATCTGATTGAAATTATTTTAAAAAAATTAAATCTAATTTATAATATTAATTAGAATTAAAAATAAAAATTTTATTAATAAAATGTGTTTTGTTTATGTGAATCAAAGGAAAATTTTCTTCAAAAAAAAAAAATCAAAGGAAAGTCTTTCTCTTCCTTTGCTCTGGCGAGGACAGATGCCGGTGATGATCAATCGCGCCAGCTGCAGTGACAGCAACGATGACAGACGGACCCAGCCCCACCTTCAGTGGCCCCATCGCGTGTCTTTGTCTTCGCCTAGGCTTAACGACTCGTGAAGGGGGTGAGATCGTCCCAGCTCATCTTCTTGTTGTCTTCGTCTTCACCTATAGGTGGGGTCTGTGAGGGGGTTGGGTGCGACAGAGGTGGGGTCGATGGGGAGGATGGCGCGACAAGGTTAGGTGCGACAAAGCAAGTTTTAATAGAAAAAAGAATGCTATAGACAACTAAAAGTCTCACATTGGAAACTTATAAAGTGAGGAAACACTTTATAAGATATTAACATTTTAGAGAAGTTGATGATTTGTACTCCTTATACTCACTTTAAGCTAGCGTGGGTGCGTGGTGTGGACAATAAAGCTGTAGAGGCGCTTTGGCGCATAGAATTGCTAAAACTTTTGAGTCACGGAGTAATTTCAATTTTAATTTTATCAGCAAAGGGTGGCAGTTTTTTCCAGATTTCCAACATGTCTGTGTAAATTTTTTCAATATTTACTTATATCGTGGCGCCGATCAAAATAATTAAATATTTTCTAAGTTTTCTCCATTGCATAAGTCTCATATATCAAGTTCATATGGATCATTTCATATTCACAAATTGCAACTGCAAATTTTTTTGCAATTCATGTTGTTGCTTCATAATTGCTTTGAGTTTAAACTCGTCGGAGTTCATTTTCAAAAAGAATAAGAAAGAAATAGCTCTATGTTTATCTTTATGATTATTTAGAATTAAGTTAAATTTATCTTTTTATTAGTTTGGATATCTATAAATAACTTAATGATTGTAATTTTCATGGAGAGTTAATAATTGATTAGTGAATATTGAGTTTCCTAATTTCCATTTTATAAGTCGTGTTTTCTCTATCCTTTTGTCTTCTTTTTTCAATGTGTCTTGTATCAATTCAAAATCATACCAAAAAGATAGGCTTCTTTTCTTCAACCATAAGAATGGCCTCGAAGTTCATTTGCAAAATTAATTTAATGGTACGATAAGTCATAAGAGTTCAATAATAGCAGAAATTGCACAAAATTAATGATGTTCCCCCCTACAGCATGCATAACACGTCCCGGCTTACGGGATAGTCAGAATTTTGAATATTTTTCATGCATGCAATTCGAAACGTTCAATATTACCTTTTATTGAAAATACCAATCTTTGTTTTCTAATAACTGATCACAAATATATGTAAAAATAAATAAATAAAATGCAGTTTTGTGAGCAAATGCACGCGTGCCTGTTAAAATTTAAAGACGTGTCATTGATTTTCACAAAACAATAACAAAAATAAACGGGAATTGGTCTGACCGTTCAAACAAAAGCTGAACTCTATATATTAGAGATTCTACTTGCATCAATGTTACCAATTTAATAAAAATAAAGTTGTTTTAAAATTTTATAACTGTTTTTACTTAGTACGTGTACATAGCAGTTTTAGCTTTCACATAACTTATCTTAAAGAATAATAATATATTAATAAAAATTAATTTTCGCTGTCATAATAAAAAGAATCAATAAGGGGACAATAGTGCTTTTCATGAAACAATTATTATCAGAGATTATGATTCATTTTGGACACACAAATTAAAGGAATCATATTATATGATGCGCGTAAAATCTGCGGCTATATCTTCTAGTTTGAGCAAAAACCAAGTGCCAACAAGAAACAAATCTTGTGGAATGCGTGAAAGAATCAATCCTGTTTTTGCATGATTACTTCTCTTTTGTACATTTGTTATCACCATTCCCTTGATGCTCGACATCCTACGTATCTCTTCACGTGTCCCTACACACACACACACATAAGTATATATATGTGTGTGTGTGCGTGTGTTCTATGTATAATAGCACAAGGGTATTTATCGTTTTACTTAAATAAACATATATATATAGATACATTATATGTGTATATATAAATATAATCCCTCGTAGCACTATAACTGATCTAGTGGTAATTTGAGTCATTCAAAACATTTTTTAGAGCGGATGTATTATAATAATTAGCTAAAATCTATATAGAGATACATACACATGATTGTATTTGTCCAATAGGCAATATCAATCCCCTTAATTTGACCACATAATATGATGCATGATTTATTGAGGATTCCTTGTTGATAAAATTATTGAATTGGGCATTATTTATATAGTTTTGGTTGATGAAAAACCATGCTGATCTAGAATCATTGAGATTGAAGAATCTATATATATTCATGCATCATGAAATTTTAGTCGATTAAAGAAGGAAAAAAAAAAAAAGACTGACGTATATACGAAAAACAGGCATTTTGTGTGTTTTAAAAAGCACGCAAAGACATAGTATGTGAATCATTAATGAATGCTGAAGCAGTCATGTTTAGGCCCATACTAGGGTTTAACACGCTTATGCAATGTCAAAACGTGACAAATATATTGTCGTTTCAACATTTGGGCCCATTCCACACACACGTAAATCGATCTCTCTGCACTCTTATCTTGTAACATCAACTATTGTTTTCCAAACCTGTGTGCTTTTGTGTGTTTTTTCTTTTATGAATATATATATAAAGTGAAACCTATGAGTAGTTAACATGTGCCTTTCATTTGGTACACAGGTTCAGATTCTGTCTAAAGTAACAAGTTCTCAGTAACTATAATACAAAGCTCTCAACAACGACAATGTTTTGAACTAGAAATGAAACCATCCCATGCATATCCTAATACTCTTGCTTCTGTGCACGTGGGATGTCGTTTGTTGCTAAATCCAAACAAAATGAGAACCATTTCTTTTTCAATTTATAATTATAAGGACATGTTCTTTCTTCTAGGTAGGAATTAAAGTAATAACTTCATAAAAAGTCACTGGCTTACTTTATGACCTTTTTCTTTTTCCCAGATGCTCTTGCTTTATAACTTATTGTTGGAGAAAAAGAAAGAAATTTTAAAAAAAGATAGGCGCGGAAGAGTGTTTTTTTTTTTTTTTTTTCAATCAACCACAGGCAGCCGGAAGTTGATGGCAGCAAGTTCATAGGTAACTATTGGATACATATTAAAGACAAAAAAACAAAAAAAAAAAAACAGAATATTCTATTCATTCAGATACATGTGCATTTTGTGAATATTCCTGAGTTGGGCTGCACAATTATCCCTTAATTTCGGAAGAGATTACTGTAATTTTACAACCATAAGCTAGCTTTAATTAATGTTGACACTTGAATAGAGAGAGAAATGAGTTAATTATTAGAACAATATTATTTTAGACTGCCTTCCACATGGGTTGATACCCCTACAGATTAGCCAACCTCCAATACAAATATATATATACACACACATACACACATGTATATGTACATATATATAAACAATTCCGCACGCCAAAAAGTAAACACAAAAGGAAGGAAAATTAATTTCTAATTTTCCCACCTAACTGAACTAAAACCGTGTCGCAAAATTCTACAAGTAACGACAAAAGGGCTCCACTACTATGTTTAAATGTATATAGCATATTTTCTAAGCCCATAGTTGAAATCTATTACTCTTTTATGTTCCATGAGAATACACAATTTAGACCCCGGCTGCGCAATCAAAATTAGGTAGAGAAAACCACACTAATAAAAACCTCCCAACTTTTCTTCCGTCATATGCAAGCCAAGCTTGCGGTGTACAAGTGATTGTGATTCACTCTCTTTTTCTTTTCTTGCATGACATATTGGTTGGTCATTGGCGAACAAAAACAACCACTCATTTGAAAGCTTAGTAGTATCCGAAAGGGAAAACAACAAGACAATGATCATGGCTAGAGACAGGTTATAATTGATCGTTTCCAAACCTAGCTAGTCTTAAGACTTGGAAACAAATAAAAATGAAAATAAGAAGGTACCAGACCCTTTAATTAGTAGCAACATAACAAAGATCACTCCATAGTTCTCATTCATTCGTTAGAGGTTTGATTTTAGGCATAGAAGTGTTGGCGGACATCAATTTCTGTGATTGGTAACAAGAGCAAGGACATGTATTTTTTAAAAAATAAATATTAGGGTTAATCGTTCTAACTTTAATCCCAATCCTACTTTAAAACTAGCATTTAAAGTGAGATGTTTGTAGGACTAAACTTAAGACATTTTAAAGCTTGGAAACTAAGTAGGACTTCTCCTGGACCATGTTACGAAAATGCGATAGAAACAAAGAACAAAAACACACAGAGAATTTACTTAGAAACTCAAAACGGGAAAAAAAACCACAAGCAGAAGAGAAAAAAATCACTAAACTCATGAAGATTACAATGGAGGCATTAGGAAGGCTCAAATTCACTAATAACAAAACCTTAACACAATACATCATATATATAGGTAGAGACAAAATCCTATAGGCCAAAAAACAACGGTCCGTATCATCACAAATCTCATGAAAAATCTCACTTTTATTTTTCATCACAATTGTTGCACCTCAAACTTTTCGGGTTGGATCAAACTAAATTCAAGTCACCATACTAGATCATTTGTGGGATAATCCCAAATATTAAACCACCAAAATAGTGCCATATGTTGAAAAGGACCAGCCGACCAATTGATGTTAGTTGGGCCCGATAATCAAGCAAGCGTGTCAAGGAGCACCCATCCCCCATGTGCCTGCGCCCCCCACAAAATTAGCATTAGAAACTATACCCATATTGCTGCCCATGTGTCATTATTTCATTGGCCATTCACTATCATGAGTCTTACTTTTTTGCTACCCTCCGGACGGCTGATAGTTTAGTCCTTTTTGGCCCTTTGTTTGGTCCTATTAATGCAATTCCTCCTCTCTTAGTCTTCCAAATACTATATAACTGGCCAACCTTCAACACTTGCTCTTCCCCCTTTGAGTTCTGAATGTGAAAGAGAGAAAAACAAGAGAAAAAAGCTTGAAAAAAAAAAGGTGATTCAAGAGATAATCAAGAGAGAAGTCAATTATTGATTAGAAGATGATGATCAAGTTTAGGTCAAAGAAGTACTTCTGCAGAAGCAGCTCCAAGCTGAGCAGAAATGATAGTAGTGGTAATAAGAGTAAAGGATCATCAGGTGATCAAAAGGACTCATCATGTGGAGGTGGCAATATTACTGAAATCAAATGGGAACTTCGACCTGGTGGCATGCTTGTTCAAAGGAGAGAGAGCACCGGTCAAAGTGTTGCAGAAGGGATGATCACCATTAGAGTTTCAACTGTTTCACAATGGCATGACATTTCTATTGAAGCCACTTCTACTTTTGGTATGTAATAGTTCTTTTATTTTTGTTTATTTTTATTTTAATATTTGAACTCTGTATTTTATAATAAAGTCAGGTATAAAATTACTATTAAGTTATATACGGAACCATATGCGACCATGCAAATTTTGTTCATTATAATTTGATTCATAATTTAAAATTTAAAGAACAAGAGAAAAAGAAAACCCCTTTCAAATTTGATAGAATTTTTCATGTTTTGGTATTTACTAGTCCTTAAATTTTTTTTTTTTTTTTGGTTCTTCGTTATTTCAGGGGAATTGAAGATGGTACTGTCATTGATGACGGGTTTGGAGCCAAAAGAGCAAAGGTTATTGTTCAAAGGGAAAGAGAGAGATGACGGTGAATACTTACACATGGTTGGGGTTAGAGACAAGGACAAGGTGCTTTTGCTGCAAGATCCAGGTATTAAGGAAATGAAGCTTCTCAGCTTGGCCGGAGGACAACCCATTAGCAACTCTTGTCCTACAATTAGTGTATGAATTAGCTAATTAATAATTAATTAAAACATATTAATGTTACTAACCACTAGAAAATTTATATTAAAAAAAAAAAGACTACTAAATATAATATGGTGATCATCAATCATGGATCCCTTATTGATCACTTGGCTTGGATTAGATTAGGGACTTGATGTGTCATTTTGTGTCTGCTCGGAAAATTAAAAAAAAGTGTAAGCCGATGCATGTCCGCGTCATTTTCCCTTAGTTTACGTCGGTTTTATGATGATATGGATTCCATGTGATGTGTATCTTTAATGCAGCCTTTGGCCAAAGAACAAAAGTTACGTCTATCTCCTGTTCTCTGTCTCAGTATATTTTTGTGTTTATATATATATATATATATATATATATATATATAGATATGTATGCATGTACGTTTTTTTATCCTCTTTTAAGCGTAATATAATATTTATTTAAATGTAACGCCTGAGAAATTTATTTATTTATTTAATTTTGATACAGTGTGGAGTTTATGACTTTTATATTTTATATTAAAAATTAAAATTATCAAAATTCAAACCATAATAGACAAATAAAATTACTCACGCAGTCAACCATTTGAGCTAGTTTCATATCACAACAAGAATAAATTTTTATCTAGATTACAGCTACATCTCCAAAATATATGCATGTGTGTATATGTACTCCAAAAGCACGCGTGCACAGCGACACCAAAAAATATCATGTAAAACAGTACTGCAAAGCTGCCCACTCCAATAATATGAAGGCTACAGCCGAAGCAAATATTTGTAATGGCTAAAAAGCTTTAAATTTTATGTCATGGGTTTCCACATTTTTTTAGGCATTGCTTGGACCAAAAGTGAGAAAACAACGATCAATGCCCACAATTTGTCATATCATATGATGATGAAATATTATTTATAATTTTGTGCCTAGGAATCGTAGGTTGAACAATCCACTCAAACTAGCAAAGGGACAGGCAACATTCATTAATTCATTCTCTTTGTGAAAACGACATTCTTATCTCTTGGGTGTGGTGGGGGAAGCAACTTAGCTTCTTTTCTGGCATGTTAGAGGCTAACAGACCAACAAAGCCCAGCATAATTATTTTTTTTATCAACTAAGAACACTTCTAATCGGAAAATGTTGGTATTGGATTAGTACTTAATCCGACAACTAGATCGCAATTTTAAGGCTTTGTACGATTTTATGAACTGCTACGACTTGAAGAAATTAACAAAATATATTTGCCCTTTGTATTGGATTACAGGTCATTGAAACCAAATAGGCTTTGTGTAGTTTTGTTGAACACTTTAATGTCTAGAAGTAGGTTTTTGCTTTGTGTTCAAAAAGGCATTATAGAGTTAATTAAGGCTCAATTTGGTATCATATTTTTTTTTGGTTTTTTTTAATAGGAAAACAAAATATTTCTCTAGTTTTTATTTTTAATTTTTTTAAAACAAAAAACATGTTTGATAACTCCAGTTTGTTCTTATTTTTAAAAAAATAAAAAAAATATGTTTTATAACGAAATTTTGTCACATATTTTTTTAAACAAAAACAACAATATAATTAACTTGAACTCAACTTTAGAATTGAACTGACATAATGGGATAGGACCAGCGGCCCAAGTTGAGAATGAGGAAAAGTTCGGTTTGACAACCAAAGTAGGAGTCAGGACGGACTCATTATCGGGGTTATGATTGCAGGCCACACTCGCCGTGGGGTCAGGCAACAAATAGGTCTCATAATTATCACCATTAGGTTGGTGTAATATTAAGACCTTTTTTTTTCTTCTCCTCTTAATATATCCTAGTTTCGAATTTTTGACATCCTTAATATTTAAGGTCATGTCAAGTCAATGGGCTATGCAACGTTTGATTCAATGATTAGCACAAAATCAGGCTATTGTTTAATTTTAGTTCCTTTCTATTTTATTAACGAACCTCTGAATTTTCTTTATAGATGATAAAAATAAAAAATGAGATGGCACCAATAACTTTTATATTTTGACTAAAAAAAAATCGTACATAAGAACTCTGGCTCTTTAAAACTTATTCAAAGTCATGAAGGTCTTGTCTCATAATTTTATCCCATTAAACTTTTATAAATAAATATGATTCTAAATTGTGAAAACAGTTGTGTTTCTCTTCTTGTTCTACGTAAAAACATAAGTACTTTAATTCATTAAATCGTTAGTATTTGTTTCTATTACGAAACTATCACTAAATTCATTAATTATCCCATGTATAATATGCATCGCTATGATATTAAGAAGATTTCTTCTATAAGTTATATTGGTGATTGCTATATTTTTTAACAGTTAGATATGTAGATAAAAAGGTAGTTATTACTAAACTTAACAATAAAAAATAGAGCTGGAGTTCTTATCGAAGAAAAACCTTTATATTAATTCATTATAAGACCCCATTTAAAATGGCTTAAAATAAGTTGTTTTCAGCCTAAAAGCTGGTTTTGAGCTTGTTTAGATAGATAAGCTGTTTAAGCTTTTGATTTTTGTAAGCACTTTTGAAATAAGCCATCCTCCTTAGTGCTTATGAGAAACTTTTTTATTTACCTTTTTAATCTTGCATTTGAAAATAACAAATAACAAATTACAAATTTCATTTATATTCTTTTATTACATTACTTTTTAAAATAATAAGAACATTTGACTTATTTAACCAAATAAGTTGTTTTAGCTTATTCAACCCAAAAGCTGCTTTGGAGCCTATTTAGAGGACAAACTATTTAGGCTTGATGCTTATAAGCACTTTTGGAACAAACCACTCTCTTTAGTGCTGATGAAAAAGTACTTTAAAAAACTTTTTTATTTACCTTTTTAATCTTATATTTCTTAATAACAAATTACAAATTTCATTTATATCCTTTTATTATTTTATTTTTTAAAATAATAAGAACTTTTAACCTATTTAACTAAAAAGGTTTAAAAGTTTTTTTTGAAATCAAAAAATATTTTAATGTATTATTTAAATACTTATTAAAGGGCTGTAAGTTATGCCTTTTTTCTTCAATTGTTTAAAGGCAAAAACAAAAGCTATTTCCAACGGTCTAACGTTTGCTTTTTTACTAATTGTTCATTATTGACAAGAGTTGCAATGTTCAACGGAGAATGACATGTAACCGTATCCATCCAAGGAAAACAATAAACACACTTCTCTTTTTACTTGAAGAAAAAAAGCATGTCGTTTGAATGTGGTGTCGTCGCTTTTGAGAAATGATTGTCCTACTATGACTAATACGACATATCGTCTACAAGGAGGTTCTTTTTTCTCGAAAAGAGAGAAGAGAAAAGCGACATGCAATACGTTCTCGAAATGATTGTCATTTGTATATGTTGTCGTTTCGGAAAATTATTGCTCCACTTTAACAGAAAACGACACGTCGACAATTTAGGAATTGACTTCCTTCTCTGCGAATAGAAAAGCCACACGCAACATCGTCGTTTATCTTTCGGTGTATCTTCCCGAGATTGCTCTCTTACACATTAATCAAAAACTAACTGTATTTTTAGTACTTTAGAAACGATATGTAGTTTACATGTCGTTTTCCTCCGTGGAAAAGCAACATGTCGTTCGTAGATTTTATGAGAAGCTAAAACGACAAATCGTTAAGTGTTCGTAATGTATTCGCACAATTACTTCATTGAAATAAAAAAGTGCAGGGAATTTGTTGTCGAATGTCGTTTCACGTATACCTTGTGTCGGTGTAGCGACGAGTGTTTTGTGGCTACAGATATAAACGACATGTTATTTTACCTGAAAGGCAAACGACGCGTCTTTTTTTTTTTTTTTGAATATTATAGTAAATAATATAGTTTAAAATATTTTTATAAAATAATATATTCACGATAAATAATTTATTTAGGAAAGCATATATATAGTAAATCTTTATAATTATTTCGGTAATCAAATTATTTATTACACATATACTAAAATAAGTTATTTACCTTAAATACATATATGTATGCTATAATTTCACTCCTTTCCCTAGCCAAACTCCCAGAGTTTTCGAGAATAAGGAGCCCATTTATTTACAAGACCATGCAAAAAAACAAAAACAAAAACAAAAATAAAAAACACCACACACCACACTTCACACATAACATAAAACACTAATCAAACAAAACAAAAAACACACCTCAAAACTAATTTACTACTCTCACAACATAATTCCCATTATTCATAAACTCAAGCCCGTATACCACTTAATCCCCTTCAATCTGAACAACTTTCCTCTCCGTCTTCTTCACCTCCTGCTTAGGAATAGTGACCGTAAGCACCCCATTCTCCATGGAAGCCTTGACCTCCTCCACCTTGGCGTTCTCCGGCAACCTAAACCTCCTCAAAAACTTGCCCCGACAGCGCTCCACTCTGTGCCACTTTTCATTATTATTGTTGTCGTTGTCCGCGTCAGCATTTTTCCTCTCTCCACTTATTTGAAGAATATTGCAATTACCATTTTGGCCATGGTCAACTTCCACTTTGACTTCGTCTTTGTTCAGCCCCGGGAGGTCGGCGACGAACACGTGGGCCTCCGGCGTCTCCTTCCAGTCCGTCGGGGTGTTGAGAACTGGACACTTGTTGATTAGTGAAAGGAAAGGGTCTAGAATTTCTCCGCCAAATAAATGAGAAATGAGTGACATTTTTATTTTTATTTTTTTTCTATTTGGTATGGGAGAAATATATTTGAAGGGTATTATAGCTTAGGAAATAAATAAGTCTTTCTTGTGGCGGATAAAGCTTGGGATGGTTTGTGCATATTTATAAGTGAAGAATAGGGTGTATCTTGAAGTTTCTTGGCCATTCGTTCGAATTTATAGGATGTTTAACAAGGTATAGTTAGAACTAACTTTTTAATTCAAAATATTATAATATGTGAGATCGTTAAATTTAGTAACTTTTTATTATAATATAGGAGAACTTTACATTATTTATAAACCAAAAAGTTCATTCTAACTATATTTATCAAACACTTTATTAATCTTAAAACGTTTTGGTGATTGACCTTTTCAGTTTTCAAGAATATTTTTATTTGTGGTTGATTTTGTTGGTTGGTTAAAATTCGGAATTGAGTTTAATGAAAGATTTGGAAATGCAATTAAAACTATAAAATATAGTTCTAATTAATTTTATTTTTAGTATTTTCTTTTATAAAATTTGAACTAAAAATTCCTCTTTGTTTGGACATCCTATAAATGCTTTGTGTTTAATTACATTTGAATTCTTAGGCTATTTAAGTTGCTTTTAATTCAGATTGTGAGGTTTAGAGTCTGATTTTGCGAATAATAATTAAACATTATATGTAAGTGTCATAACGTTAAATTATTATTCAAGATAAGGAATGATTTGATTGAACGATGTTTCTACGATGTTCGGTGGGTTTCCAGCACGGCCCTGAACGTTCTGTTACTTTCCATCTTTTTCTTTTTCTAATTATGTGGGCCTTGTAAAAGGTAAGCTGCTAGCCTGTGAACATAATTATTTATTTATTATTATGGCGCCGTTTCACAAAGTGTTTTTCATCACAATCTTAATTATAAACAGTAAAAAATTCTCGCATGCTACAGTAACAAAAAAACAAATTTGCTACAGTAAAAAGTTCTTACATACTACAGTAAAAGTGGTTCCCACCACTCTCCCAAATACCCTATATATTTATCACCCTAATTGTGTGCTTATTAAGAATTAGCTTGATTGATCCAGACTCTACGTATTTTAAAGAATGAAAAATCTACAATTTGAAAATTCCAGAACTCTCCCACTACTCATGGACAGGAAAATAAAATACTTTATCAACTAAATTAATTTAGTTTTTAATTATGACTAAATTTAAAATAAATTTAGCTTCAGCAAAACTAAATTGATTTACCACGTTTGTGGAAAACAAAAATATATAAGGAAAAAATTATGTTTTTTTTTTTTTAACCCTCATACATCATTAACATGTACAAAAGGACGAGACATTTAAAAAGATGTTTCAAAATTTGACATGTCGTTTTTCTTCAGAAAGGTTCAGATCATGTCGTTTATCTTGTTGGCGGGAAAAAGTCAGGTGAGCGGTTTGCATTTATGGCTGAATTGTATCATCAACTCGGAAACTACATATGTGACGACGTCGTTGCACGAACGACATGTGAAGGTTGGACAAACAAGTCTTCATAGGAAAAGAAAAAAATAGGTTTATTTGCCTTTTTATGCCCACTATCTTAGATTATTAAAAAATATACCTCTAGTTTTTCACCTTATCAAATATATATCTTTAGATTGGTTTTAATATACAAATCTATATATTTTCTCGATCAATGATCGATTCTGACTTTTAAAATTATCAAATTATTTTTGAAAAGAAAAAAAAACCTTAAACTTTTAAAAATTAAAAGGAAAACAAAAAAATATTTTATGGGTATTTTTTAGCATTTTTGGGGTCAAAATATAAGTTTTAAGTTTTTTTTTTTGTTTTGTTTTTTGGCTAAACTATTTAAAAGTATTTTAGAGATTTTAGGTTAAAATTGAGGATTGACCATAAAAAGGTATGATTTATATAGTAAAATCAATACGATGGTATATATCTAATAAGTTCAAAAAGTGAAAATGTGTAAATAAACGTAAAACACAAGGTATACAAAAGTAAATAACTCAAAGAAAAAATACACATTCGGAATTTCCATCATTGAGAAGTCAACTTCAATGTAGATTAAAAATATATATAAAAATTATAAAAAATGTTACTTTTTTAAAACTAATAATAGTAAATGTCAAATTCTGAAATATTTTTAGTAAATATAAAGTTTATAATGTAAATAATTTATCTACCCCTTTGTTTATTATTGTTTACATAATAAACAGATTTGTATTGTAAATAATTTATATGCCTTTTTGTTTATAATATATATATTTTTTATTTATATAGTAAATAAATTATTTAAATTATAAATCTTATATAAATTATAATATTTTTAAAACTTGATATTTATTTTAAAGAGTTTTTTAAAAAAATCTGACATTTTTCTTGTTTTTTAAAAAGAAAAATATTGAAAAGTTCGGTCATCAGGGACCAAAAGGACAAAAAGGGGCTAAGATATTTGTCCTTGACGTACCTTATTTATTTTCAAACAATTGAAAAAATAAATAAAATACAACGCAGTAAGGGTTCTAAAAGCTAACTTTTTTATGAATCTTCTCGGTGCCTTCTAGAGCATTTGTACTATTGCAAATTTTCCAAAATTCATTTATATGTAGCTATGGGTTAATTGGTCAATGTCATCTTCGAAAAGGACAAGAAACTAACCCACAAAAGCTTGAAAAACTAAAGAAGAAACGTGAGAAATAATTGGCAGAGATTCAACCCCTTGTTATGAGGGCAGTAATATTATCTATATAATATATAGTCTATAACTCTAAATGCCCTCTACTTCTAATATTATATTTCAGAGTTGAATATTAAAACAAGACCCACGAATGCTTAGAGAACAACCACCTAAATTACATGAACTAAGAAATTGAAAGATTAAGAAGACAACAATTAGACTTGGTCAATGTGATGCAACTGATGTTGATACTATCAAATCAACAGCTCGCTCAAGAAAACAAATACAAAGACTTTTTCCAACTTTCTTATCTCAACAAAGACAAAAACAAGCCAAGCCACCAAAGACTCTTGACCTCTCAAACTTTGCTCTCCTAATGTCAATTAATTTCTGGTTTTTGGCAAAGGTAATTTAAGTTTTTTGTTTCTCATATTGGTATGATATTTATTTATCTTTTGAATTATTCTTCCATATATCTCTTTTCTCATAAGGTGAATGAGAGCTTTCTTTTCACGAGAACAAGGTTGGGTTTTTGTTGAAGACAAAAGCTTTCTTTTTATTGTTGACAGAAGATAGAGAGCACAACTGAGCGTATACCTAGGAAATTGCTTGTGTATGAGCAGTTTTGTGCTCTCTATTCTTCTGCCAACATAATCTTCCGCCACTCCAATATACAATATCTCTCACTATCTTTTATTTTCTTCGGACCATGGTAAGATATAAAACGTTGCACAAGTTTTTCTTAGGCAGTATATATGTATGTATGTATGTATGTATAGTCACAGGTTCAAATCCGGTCATCGTACCTGTTACTTATTTTATGAGTAATAATAAGGGTTCGATTGAGATTGAGCAAAAGTGGATATGTATAATCAATCTTTAATTTTCTGATTTATGATAGTATATATAGTCAAAATGAGTTAGGTCACAAAATATTTATTGAGATAATGATACGTTTCTAGTTCAGTTCAGTAAAATCTAAGTATCCAAAATATGATCATGTCATAGGTTCAAATCTTACCGAGTTCAATTAGATTCTTGTCAGTTGTTAAGTCAAAAATAAGAGTGAAATAATTGAACAACAATATGAGACGTCCTATACATATATTCTAGTTGGCAATCACTAACCATCTTTAATGTTATATATGTAGTGCACTTTGCATTTATGCTCTTCAATAATGAAGTCAACCATGAAACTTTCTACAGATGATTGACTATTTCACAAGGCAGTTAATGAAGCTTGCTAGGCTTGATTTCATAAACAAAACGGCGTTTAAATTTTTATACCATTAGAAAACCTTTGACTGCATATATATGTTGTCTGTTGATATTTGCAATTTATTCCTCACACTTCTATGCCTGGAAGAAATTTATGGCTCAATTCCTATTAATATATTAGAGATTTTTGTGTATAAACGGTAAATACACACGCACACACCCCGTACCACTGAAAGAAAACAGTTTTGAACCGTGGGATTTCTATTAGATTTTATTAAATTGTCATTTTTCTTAATAATCTTTCAATATTCTAATAAGATCAAACGGTTAGAACAAATCCTATAAACAAGATTACCTCAAAAAAATCTTATAAATAAGATATTTTCTCAAATCTATCAGAGAATTCTCCAAATATGCTTGTAACTTTTATTTATTTATCTATTTATTTATTTCATGCTATCTAACTTTTAATTAATTGTTGTATTTGGAGAGAAGTAAAAAGAATATTTTAAAGACAATAAAAGAGAAAGATGTATATATGCGATTCTTTTCGCTGCTTTTTAGAACAAAAATATCCATCAGGTTTTAAAAATGAGATACTAGGAATATGCTAAAGCCAAAATGTTCTTGATACTGCTTTTGATTGCGAACCATGATTCTGATCTGGTTCTTAGGTTTTGCCAAAAGGCTGCATTTTTCTTTCTCCAAGCAAGTTAACTATGTCACCTCAAAATCCATTTTGGATCCTAAGTTACTAGTTACTCTTGCTTTCGTTCATATACTAGGTTAAAAAAAGGTTAATGCCTTGAGGTGCGAACGAGTTCACCAAAGGACATGAAAATGATTCCCTACCAGTTATATATTCCACCACAGACTTTAATTAGTTGCTAGGCATGCATAACGTGGGAGAAGTGTTAATGTCTCCTCTTTGGTAATATACATACATATATATATATATATATAGAGAGAGAGAGAGAGAGAGAGAGAGAGAGAGAATATTTGGAACTATTTGAATAATGGTGGAAACAAGAGAAAGAATAAATATTTAATGAATGTGCACATGGTTTAATATGATCTGATAAGACATCTATTGCTTAAATTTTCCTCTATATTAAGTTATAAACCAAGACTCATGAATCTTCTTTACTTGAGGTACCAAATGATGAAAAATTTTGTCATAAACATTGAAACACAGCTATTTCGTTCCAACTTATTTATCCCAAATTAAATTATATTTTCATTTTATGATGCACCACAAAAATGTTTTTCCTCATTCATATCATTTTTATTTATGCCTAATGTGGATGAAATGCTTAATTTTTTATTTTTTTTTACTTAGATATGTTTGTGACACAAGAAATGGTGTCACAATTTCTCCTCCATCTCTTATTTAAAGTTTGTGAATTCAGACACCCTTGAAATTAGAGATTTAGTTACTGTATTAGCTAATCAAACGAACGCCAACAGTTGTACCAAAATTACAACTTAAATAGCCCAAAGTTTTTACCACCAAAATGAAGCTGCAGAGAAGGTCTAAAGGTGCTGCATTGTACATTCATTTACTCTCTTACTCTCCTCTCAAGAACAGTGGATCTCTCCAAAAACTATGGCGTATGCTCCACATCACTTGCATGAAGTTGCGAATTCAACATGCGAATCACAATCGACGATGCGGTTCCTTCTTCGAACTTCAGCTTCTTCGTTTCTCCAATCGCTTCGTTTTTATTTCAGCTTCACGCTTTTCGTCTGATTCGGCATCCATTGCTTAGCTTCGTACTAACATCACCCTTCTTCGCTCTCCCCATGCAAACCGAATGGGAAAGGAAAAGACTTTTTTTTGTACACTAAAAAGCTTAATGTGCTCATATTTGCAGTAAATATTATGTCCAATTCCCTACAATCTTCAACTTATCTTCACGAATCTCCCCTGCAATTTTTGTAAAAAAGGGAGAAAAATGTTACTTTCACTGATTGGAAGACTTTGCATAAAGACAAAGAAAAGTTGCAAATTGTGTAATGTTTGTTTGCTAACAAAGAAACACGATTTTTCATATGAAAGGAGTAATGTTTCTTTAGCATTGACTTTAAGCTAGTAGGATTAATGGCGCCGGTGACTTGAAAATAAAACAAAAGACAAGCTTCGTAATCAATGACCACACCTAATGAAAATGAAATCCCAGTTAACTTTTATCACTTAAAGGGTAATCAACGCTATTGAAAATTACAGAAACTGGACCACAAGAAAATAAAGATGTATTTTCATCCGAATTACTTGTATAACAAAATGAAAATATTTAGTTAAGTTCAGTTTTGAAACATGAGCAGCCTGCAGGACAGAAATTACCTTCATCCGGGGGCGCTTCTCGGCGTTGAGCTTTCGAACTTCGTATCGAATCCGCTTAGCGAAAAGCCTGCTTTGCCTTTTCTCCTTGTATCTCAACACACTTGCCTCTCTTTGCGCCATTTTCCAACCATCTTTGCCTTCCATTTCCTCCTTGATTTTCAGGCCACTACCACAGCCTACCCTTTCCGGAACCTTCCACAAATTCCCAGCATTTCCCCAACCATCCATTAGCACCTGCCAAAACAAAAGTAACTAAATAATGAACGCCTATAATTTCTAAAACTGATTTTGAATTATCAATTTCATCCAACGAAACAGCAATAATTTGTAGAAAACAGAAACTAAAGTCCTGCAAAAAGATGATTAATTATGATATTTATCAGGGGCAGACACAGGACAAAGAGAATAATTATACAAATATAAGACAAACACAAATCTGCCATTAAAACAACAAAAGTGGACTTGAAACTAGTTAAAAAAAAAAAAAAAAAAGGGGGGGAAACCCCAACTCATGTGGGTGATCATTTCTTAAAAATTAATGTTTCTTTAATTCTGTCATGCTAGGTAATATCCTGAATATTATTTTATTATATGACAATATAGCTGAATTGTTATTATTATTTTGTTCTAGACTAGATAGTAGATATTTTGAAGAATATCTCAAGTGCAATAATGTTAAATTTTTCAACAAACACAATGCCGGGAGAGCTGGGCCAGGGCCACAGCCACAGCTGGCTGAGGTGCACCAGTGGGACCTTCCCAACAGGGGAAAAGCGATAAGGGTTCAGATTCCAGTAGCCAATAATAAAAAAGGCTTGAACTGTAAAAATAACAAGACAAAACAAAAGGAAAAAAAATAGAAAAATTCAGAATCCAAGTTGTTCCTCCCCTAATGATTAGTCCTCAACCAAAAGCAATTAAAAAATAATTAAAGAGATTCACTTATCATGCATGTTTTCTAGTTATTTCAATATGAAATTTTTTTTAAATTCATCAAATTCAGCTAAATTGCTATCCTTTATTTAATTATCTGATACGATCTCACGAGAGCGATGGAGCCAGAAAAATTAGTCATCGCAAGAACTCGGCTTAAAAAAAATATAAAATATTAAAGGGGCAAAATACAATTTTAAAAAAGATAAAACATAAATATCTAAAAAAATTTAGGGCGATCGCCTGCCCTAATCCGTAAATAGCTTCACCCGCGTAAAAATTGTGTCACACAAATACACATATCAAGCACAAAATTTTTCAATTCATTAACCGATTAATGAAGATCATGACGATGGAGTGATAATGATATAATCTTACATTGGCGGTGTTATCAGAGGGAAAGAAATGATCATGATGATCATGCAAGTCAGGTACGGTCTGTGGGGATTGATCAGATCCTTGTATGTAAAGCGAGCCTTTATCAGACCAGGCTTTCAAAATCCCCTGGTAATCCAGCTTCAACGACAACAAATCCCCCTTCTTCCGTGTCGTTTCGCTCGTGCTCGTGACCTCCTCCGCCTCAAGCACCTCCTTCTTCTCGACAACCTCGGAATAACAAACCCACTTCTCCTCGCTCATGTCCCTCTCTCTGTTCCTCATCGCCGTCTTCACCAGCGAGCACTCCTCTTCCTCGTACGCGTGCGACATCGACTCCTCCTCCGACGACATTGTCGCCGCCGCCGCCGTACGGAGAAGTGAGCTCAGTGAGGCGGCTTCTCCACCGCCGGTGGCGGCGTAGGAGTGGAAGAGCAAGGCGGCGTTCTCGTCTGCTCTGTCGTCGGAGACCAGGTTCTCCGGGTGGAGAGGGAAAAGGTTCAGCTGGTGATGGTGGAGGTGGTGGCGGGGGGTCATTTCGGTAATTTCGGAAGATGGTGACGTCGTCTGCGTTTGCGTTTGCGTTTGGGTTTTGATCTCTTTGGAGAGGCTTAAGAACTTGGGCTTTCTGGTTTTGGTTCTTGACTTACGAGCTGGTCTCAGCTGATTATGATGACGACGATTGTGACGATGATGATCAGGAGGTCTTAGAGTGTTCTTGTTGCACATGATCTTTTTTCACTAGTTTTTTCTTTTTTCTTCTTCTTTCTCTGATCTCTCTTATTTAGCCTTTCCTCATGTGACTGATCTCACTTTCTACCTCAGAAGGCAGAAAAAGGTGAAGGAGAGAGGGAGAAAAAAGTGTCTTTGTGGGGAAGAGTATAGAGACAGAGGACTTGACCCACTGCCCACTGGGAGAGGAAAAGGTGTGTTTAGTCATCAGTCTTTCTCCATCTACATTACACAGAGATGATGTGATGGTGACGTGCTCACTTTATCGACACGTGGTGAGTGGTGATTGGGTGGAGCAGTGGATTCTGATGTTATCCGGATTTCGTTGGATTGGGTCTATAAATTTTTGCGCTATAACCAAGCTAAATATGTAGTTGGGGAAGTACGCCATTCTACGCAGCGACCTTACAAATAAAAAATAAAATAAAGCTCTCCTGGTCAATGTTTCCACGTGAAAATTATGTTCCCGTATTTGCTACTTCCAAATTCTATACATACATTTAGTACATGCTACTACTACGCAAAGCTATTAATTTTTTTTTTTTACGTGACATGTGACAATTCTCGGTTTAATTAAGCAAAAAGAACATCAATTACAAGCCAATTATCTTATCTTGTAGTTTCAGTTTTCAGAAAGAACACTCTACGGATATTTTACAGTTTAAAAATATTAATTTACATTAGAATCATATTAAAAAGTTGAAAAATGCTAAAGGTAGGACCTTTTTTTTACTATAAAATTTCTATCCGACTATTAAAATTAAACAAGCTCACTAATACTAAAATAAGCACAAATACATCATATTATTAAAAACTAAAAACTTAAAAAAATAAAACAAATATAAAAAAAAATCTTAAAAAAAACAAAAGGCTAAAAAAAACCAAAAACTCAAAAAGGGCAGATTTGACCTTCTTCTTCAACGACAACGACTTGAAGATCGACGATTGTTGATCGTGAATTGCAACAGAAGGCCACCATGTCTTGGAGTTTGGGAGGTGGAGGGGGCGTAATAGAGGTTGCCGAGGTTGTGATTTGTGTAGCAGTGCTCACAATGGTGAGCGAATGGGTCGCAATGGACCCATGGTGGCCTCGAGATGTTGCTCACGAACGAAGTCTTTCACACCCATGGCGGCCTCGCGAAGCCGTGATTAGAGACGAGGTGTTAAAACTATAATAACTGTAATTCTCAAAAATCTTAGAACTCAATAATTTTTACAGAAGAAGATTTAGAGCGTACCTTGATTCATAACTTCAATTATTAGAGAACTCTAGAACAGAAACTGTCAGAGAAGAAGAACCCAGTTTCTCTCTCTAAACCCACAATTTCTTTTAATGTATTTTTTTGATGGAGAGAAGAATACAAAATTGATTGGGTGGAGAGAGGACTAGACTTCTATTTATAGACCCTCAATAGGTGTCTTTCCATCAAAGCACATATCTCTTCAGATATAGACATATCCTTTTAATAAAAGACATCTTTTAATAAGAGTTGCAACCCTTCATAGCCAATAGAATTTTAACATTTAAATAATTATTAAACTAAATAAATAAACAAATAAATATGATAGATTTCATATATGTGGGCCATAATTCTAACATTCTCTCACTTGGCCCATATAATATTTATCTATTAGTTTAATAATGCTATAATGTGCACAACAATATTATGCTAAATCTTAAAAATTGGCTATTACTCTATATCATAATTAAACAGAAAAAACTAAAGTGAGTCATGGCTGTTGTACATCACAATTTAGTGTAGTCCCTTCCATGTACTACAACATTAGACATCTATTTAACATGATTCATAATTGAGAGGTATAATAATAGTCCACTTTAATGTCTTCAATGAGACAATCCTGTTTAAACATTAATCTTTAACAATCATGTATACAAAATAGAAAACAGGATATTGTGGGAACATAATAAGTGAGCTCAAGTGTCATATCATTAAAGTAAAATAAAACATAATACATAACCATTAATGACGTCTAATAACACCCATACGTTCAACATGTTCAATAAATGTCTTGGGCGGTAATCCTTTTGTTAAAGGATCTGCAATCATAAGATTACTGCTAATTTGTTCGATTGACACTTTACGTTCCCGAACTTCTTGCTTAACGACTAAGTACTTAATATCCATACGTTTCACACCATCAGAATACTTATCGTTCTTGGCAAAGAAGACTGCTGCGGCATTATCACAATAAATTTTCAACGGCCTGGCTATGCTGTCGACAACTCCAAGTCCCAAAATAAAATTCCGCAACCATAAACCATGACTTGTGGCCTCAAAACATGCCACAAACTCAGCCTCCATAGTGGATGCAGCAATGACAGACTGCTTCGCACTCTTCCATGAAATTGCTCCTCCGGCCAAAAGGAACATATAACCGAATGTAGATTTTCTACTGTCAGCACATCCGGCAAAGTCTGAATCTGAGTAACCAATCACTTCAAGATGATCACATCTTCTATAAGTAAGCATATGGTCCTTTGTTCCTTGTAAATACCTGAGAACTTTCTTTGCAGCTTTCCAGTGATCTATTCCTGGATTACTTTGATATCTTCCCAATATCCCAACAGCAAAACTAATGTCAGGTCTGGTGCAAGTTTGAGCATACAACAAGCTACCAACGACTGATGCATAAGGAATGTTTTTCATTTGCGCTCGCTCCAATTCATTCTTTGAACATTGCATATGACTAAATTTGTCCCCCTTCTGAATTGGAACTATGCATGCTGAACATTTGTCCATCTTAAATTTCTCTAAAACTTTGTTAATATATCCTTTCTGAGACAACCCTAACAATCCTTGTGATCTATCACGGAATATTTCAATTCCTATCACATAAGTTGCCTCACTCATGTCTTTCATTTCAAAGTTCTTAGAGAGGAATTTCTTAGTTTCATGTAATAAACCAAGATTGTTAGTAGCAAGCAAAATATCATCAACATATAGGACTAAGAAAATAA
>CAMOHE010044826.1:0-135315 GCA_946598075.1 Artocarpus hirsutus
TTATGTAAATGATCATGATTTATAAATTATAATTGAGTTAAAACGTAATGATTATTATTACGTTATTATCATGTTTAAGAAATTTATGGATTTTGTTAAGTTACGAAATTAAGTTTTAAGAAATGATTATTATATTTTTTTAAAGCTGTATGTTGAGAATTCTTTATTATTAAGAATTCATTTATTACTAAGTTTTGGAAAACAATTAGTATTTCCTTTAAAGCTATATGCCAAGGATTTGATAGCAAGAATCCATTTAAGAAAAAAAAAAAATTTATCCTGAAATTTTGTACTTTATTAATAAGTATGTTTAAGTTTAAGACCAAGTTAAGTTAAGTGACGGCCACGTAAGTGAGGGTCGTCACACTAGCTGAGGGGGATTCATTAAGTATGAAGCTTCCAAAAGATTGGAATAATTCTTATTTTTTGGGTTTTGCAATTTGCTTTGTTGCTGCATTAATACCTGCAGGCTTCAAATATTCTTCCGAGCGCGATTGGCTTATTTTTCATTCTGTCGTACATCTCAAAACCAAGTCTGGTCCAATCTGCAAATATGGTGGTCCTCATTTTATCGACAGTGATGTATGGATGACTAATGAGGAAGTAGAAAATGCTAAAATCACAAGTAGTGGTACTAGTTCAGACCATGTCTTCACCACGTGCCTTAGATTCTCCAACTTTAGCGAATTGTGTGATGCAACAGAGGCATCATTCTATTTGAAATACAATGTTTGGCGGGATCATGAAAGGCTGCGATGTGATTTCATGGCGAAAAGGATTGGAGTTGGATTGGTTTATGGGAAAGAAGAAAAGGAATAATTTTGTATCTCCAACTCCCCTTTGCTATTATCTATCTGGTACTTTGCTCTCACTTTACATTAAAAGTGTTCTTTTGTTTTTCCTTTTTACATTTCATTACTTAAAAACTTGGGAATTGAGGATGTCTTTATAATTCTTCTGGTTTTGTGTGCTCTGTTTGTTCCTCTTTTTTTTTTTTTTTTTTTTTTTTTTTTTAACTTACTTACCTTTGGATTCTTTTCACTTTGGGCGTTTTGCAGAAAGGCAAGTGAAGAGGCAAAGTTGAATTCTTTTTCAGCATATTTTGCAATTTTCCAGGGACTTCATTGAAAGGTAATTTAAATGTTACAACATGGGAATAAGCTCATATTTCTCTGTAAGTTTCCTTTTATTAGCTAAGTTTGTTTGCAAATGAATTGTACTTCCCTGTTTTGATATCCTGTGTTTGTCAGGTTAATTAAGATTTTATGTTTTTATAATGATAGGATCAGATAGTTGGTCAATAATCAATTATATTTATTATAGGATCAAAAGCAATGTTTTTTGTTTCCTATTTATACATACACTCTACGATTTTCGTTTCCATTTTTGTGCCTAAATCTAAGAAATTCCTCAAGGCTAAAAGTAATACAAATATTGATCGATTGTCCAATTTGTTGATTGACCTCTTGTTCTTCCAAGGAATATCAGGAAACCCCTTTTCTTCTATGAATTGAAGAAATTTACAAATCATTTGTCTCTCAACTCACTGAATAAAAAAAAAAAGAAAAATCATGTGCCACGTGTTTGATTTGGAGTAGGTGTTGGTGGGGTTTATCATCATGTTTTGTACACGAAATGGATTGGCGGCTGCGTATAGAGAAACGTGTTCTTAGAATAACCTGTCAAATCCCCATAATCCAACCAAAATATTATGTGGAATTCGCGTAATCTCTACATATACATATACAAATATAATATCTATATATATGTAGTATTATTACTAAAAATTTCTTTCTATATTCTCTTATCTCCTCAAAATATCATAAGTCTATTCAAAAATATTTTTTAAATAATGTCTACTAATGCTAACAGTAGTTGTGCTACTTCGTCCCACGGTAAGTCCCAAAGTGACAAACTAGGTGAGTGTTATAATAAATTATGTTTGTCTTGATTCGTTATAAGGCTGATTAGTGGTGGCTAAATTTTGGATATGACTGAATGCAGAAGAGAGCGATGAATTGTTCGGAGTTCCAGACATGGAGTTTGAAGCTCAAGCTCATCAACTCCAACTCCAACAACACACAGCCTCCGCCACGGCCACCACTGCAGATTGGATTTCCCGAAAAACGGCGGAGGGGACGCAACCCTGTTGATAAGGAACACAAAACTCAAGAGGTGCCCAACTATTTTCCACTAATGTCTAGCTCAGCTATTGTGATTGTCATTATTATGTCTTAATTTAAAACTAATCGATCTATCCGTGAGTTTTGTGTGTTATCAGATTACTTAGGAATAGGTTCTCCGCCCAACAAGTCCGAGAAAGAAAAAAGGTTTACGTGTGTGATTTAGAATCAAGAGCTAAACAACTGCGAGATATCAACTCAAAGCTTGAAGAAAACATCTCCACTTTGATTAACGAAAATACCATGCTTCGTAAGGTGAATTATCTCTTTAATTGAATAATTATAATTAATTAATTTAATTAATCACCACCTGTAAAAAATATTAGATTTAAGAGTGAATTCTAAAATTAATATTGTAATCTCAACGCAGGTTCTCATGAACACTGGGCCTAAAGTTGACCAGATTATTGAGCCGAAGAATGATATCCCAAGCGAGCACTAACTGATTTATGGGTCTTTTTTTTTTAATTATGATTTTTTCCCACTAATCAATTGTATATTTACTCTGAGCTGATTTTGTTCTATTGCTCTATACGGATGTATAAAACGGCCAATTTACATTTGTTTCTTTTTTCTTTCTTCTAACGTGATATAAATTCAGACCATGAGCTTTCCTTTGCTTGCTGTTTGAATTTGTATTAATCTTTTACATATGAACTAGTACGTTGTCATGTTTAGAGCATTAGCATAAAGATTAGATATCTGATCATGTATATGTCTATGCTTAAACCAAAACGCCACCTGATTCTTATAGGGTGTTTCCCACATTGGTTTAAGCCGATTCATTTAAATCAATAACACTGTAAAACTTTCATATATTATAGTATAAAACAAAAAATAACTAAATTGTGTAGAGCCCTTACATGCTATAGTGGGTAAATCAATTTTTTCAGTTCAATCCAGTTTGTCAAACATTCTTTGAAGTATTCAGATTGCTCTCAATGGTTGATGTTGAGACAATGATAAACGTCAACTATTATTCGTTTATGTATTGACTTCTTTTGTTTAAACATTACAATATTGGCTTTTCAAATATTTTAAAAATAATAATTTACTTTTACAACTCTCAAAATAATGATTATGTAAAAAGTAGATATAGCATTTAAAATATCATTATTTATTAGACCATAAATCAAAATAACATATCAAATATGTTACTTTCATTATTTTTTTCCCAAAATATAACATTAACATTTACTTATAATTTTGTGAGCAAATATTCACACCTTCATTCCCCACTCATCTAATAAGTAAACACAAAAGTATTCGAAGAATCATGAAGGTTGTGACTTTTTATACGTAAAACATGATGTAAATATATTCATGATACCATCATCATTTGTAAGTTTTGTATTCGGTAGCGCCCGATTTGCATTTCTGGAACATGAATCTTTGGAAACTGTCCTAAATGATTAATGTTGTACAAGGAGTTTGTTGACTTACTTGAAAGAATGTTTTCTTGAAATTTGGTGAATCCTCAAAAGTGCACAACTTCCACCCTCCCGTGGCGTATTTTTCACCAATCTTGCGAAGGTAAAATAGAACCGAGGATATGAAAGATATTCATCGAAAAGAACTGTTTGCTTCATCGTTAAGTAGACATTTTGAAATATGTGTTTGTCGAATGAAAGATAATCATGAGCATCTTGTGATTTTCTACCATGGCCATGGATAGGACAGTGCCATTTCATATCATAACTTTCAATGTTCTCATGTGCTTTTAGTATGTTTTTTCTAAGCTGTTGCTATGAAACATATGTTAAACAATAATGCAAGAAGAGGCTCCTCTGGTGTTTTTTTGACTGTTTCACCTCCTTCAACCTTTTTCTTTATTATTTTGTTTTTCTTTTAAATCAATGGAGGGAAAATAATCCTCTCATTCAGAAAAAAAAAAAAGGTTTGATTTTTTGTTAACTATTAATGTTCGCCTTGTTGAATCCCTATATTTAATTCGAAGAATAGATAGAGATATCTCACATCCCCCCACATTGAGCTTCACCGACAAAGATCCACGATGATGGTGAATGTGAGCCTAACCAGATCTAATTGTGAGGCCTCCAACGATTTCAACACTGGCAAGGCACGGAGGCCCCATGCCGGCGAAATCTTCCATCTTCAGTTTTCTTACTTTTTTCTGCTTAAGTAAAGCACTAATCCAAGCCTTCTTCTGTGATGACTTTAAAAAAAATATAGAAATTAATAAGCATGAGTAATTAAGGATTTTTCAATAACCAGACTGTTAATTCACAACAAAGTATAAGATTAGAATTTATAGGTTCAAGTTTTTGTAAGAACTATGAGAAAATTATGAGAATGCAGTTCAAGGTTAGAAATTTTCTATAACACTTAGAAAATCGACAAGCCTAAATCGTAATTTAATCACTATTTATTATTATGAAATTTCTCAATTAATGCGCATTTAGAAAGTCCTAATAACAATGAGACTTTAATAATAAATAACGTTATGAATCCACACTTTTATGTGCTCTTTGTATGAAACACATAATAGAATGTGATATTATGATAGTATACTTGGTTAATTAAAATAATTATTCGAATTTGTGGGTTAAAGTAATAACCTCCATAAGAATTTTAGTTAGAATATTTAAATTGAGATTAATTGATAAAAAGGACTTCCCAACCCAATATAATTATACGAAATTCCATAATGACATTAGTGTAGCAAGAGACATCTAGATCAGGAGTGATCAACAGCTTAACACCATAATTCAGAAATGGTAGCTCAAAGTTTATGAATACAAGATCGATCTCAATTTTAATGGAGATCTCAAGACATGATAAGAATTTCATAAGCTATAAGGTTTATTGGAACTTCGAGAATTTCAATATCCTATAGGTGTACAATTAGCTACATACACACGTTAGTAATTACGTAAGTTTTTTTAATTATAATAATAAAAACGTTAATAGAGTCCACAAGAATTGCACGAGCCTTAAGGCAATGCAATATTACGAATGGATTGAATTCAAATCCATATTTTGATTAAGAGAATTTTATAGTATCCATAAAATGGATACTGACCTATAACCACATTTTATTATAAACAATTCAGTTTTTACCAATGAAATATAGGATTGTGCGGAATTTAGAATTGGATTTAAATTGACTTACAAATAGTTAATTTAATGCAGGAAGTCCTTATGAATTATAATAATTTATGACCATTATTTTTATTTAAAAATAAAATAAAATAATAGAAGTTTATGATATGTTTAGAATATTTATATGTTTAAATATTAAATATGTTTTCATATCAATTACGAAATATAATATATAGAAGAAGAAAATTATGTTAAGAAATATATGATTTATTTATTAATTAGCATTTTTAAAGTTTTAGAATTTTTGAAATAATATTGATCAAGAAATCGAGTTTTAAGATTTGATCAAAGCTCTTGAATATAGAAAATTATTTTTTAAAGAAATGGTGAAAATCATTGATCATCGATCTTGAAGAAAAACATCAAGGTTTTACATTTTTCAATTAACATGTGAAATTTGAAAAATAAGTTTAGAACCACGAAAATAATTTTTTAACAGTATGAAGATTTTGATAAGGCAGGAATACAATAAGAAAATTATAATTTATTTAATTAGTTTTGGAAAGACCAAAATCATTACAATTTTAAAAGTATGGTTATGTTTACAGAAATTTCAATGCTTAGGATCAAAATTTTTATCAACCCGATCATGATACAAAATAGACTTTACAGACCCATGATATAGTCTATATATACAAGTGCACCAAAAAAAAAAAAAAAACAAATGAGTAAAAAATATCATATTTTCTCTTTCTTTCTCATTTTCTCTCTCTCCTCCAACTCTGATGTAGAATTCGGTGTCAGTTTTCCACACCTCTTGCACCAATTGAATGATCACACGAGTTGGTTTGAACAAGGTATTGTTCTGACTGTAACTCCACTGAAGCAACGTGCAATCGCTGGTCAAAGCCACAGAAAAACTTATTCTTTCTGGCAAGATTTCTCAACCATTCGACCACCAATCGACACGATCTTAGTCTATCAATTTTGATATATGAGATGAAGAAAATGACATTGATTTCACAAGTCAATTTTAGCTGAAAAAGGCTGTCGGAGCTGCTCGGTTTCTGCCATCACACCGCCTTCGATTTTGCCATTCTAGGTGGTGGTGAGATGTACCACCATTACCAATCAACTCAAAGAGATGTTCACAAAGAGATGTGAGGAGTGAAACATCTTCACTAATTGCAACAAACGGACGTAGATCACTAGAGTTCAAAGCCACCATCGTCAAACGTTGCACAAGCCATCGTTTTTGCTGTTTTGGTGATGGTGAGCTAAGTTGACTACACCAAAAGCCTTAGAGCAGCATGAGGAATGTTTCCCCTTGTTCAACTACGTGAAATTTCTTTGGGAGGCAACAAACCATTGTCGTCGTTGTGTGCTGCCTTAGTAAGCTCAAACCCACTGTTCTAGGTGGAGTTGACATGCATTGCCACTTCTAAAATGGTCAAAGGAGCTCGAGAATGGAAACCCCTCAGCCAATTTCATGCTACAGCTTCTGGAGATTAACCGTCCGAGCTGGCATTTTTAACTAAAAATCCTAATCCCAATCTGTTATGTTAGAGACCAAATCAACTAAAATTGGCTACACCAATCGACTCAAGAGGCCGAGAATTTCCAAGATCTGAAGCACTACCATCGTTCAGTAGCCAGATCCACTGTCGACAAGCCTTGGGTTTTGTGATCTAGACGTCTGATTGACGATCCGAGACCACCTCCCTATTGGCTCCAAAGTTTCAAATGAAATGTTTATTTTTGTTTTGAGGACAACAAATAATTAATTGCTAAAGTACTAATGATTTATCTTGAGTATGCAGTGCTATTTTATGAAGAATTGATTCTTAGTAACTCAGGACAATTAGAAGAAATCTATCAAGACTCGAAAACAATAGAACGTGAAGGTGTATCATACTACCAAGAGATTGAATATCACAAGAATTTTTGTTAAGCCTCTTATGTAAGGGAGCAACAATGTTGAATTACGTAGTTTATGTAAGCTTAAATTATACACACAAAAACATTCATAATTGTTTTAAATCTTTGCATAATTCGCTCTGATCTAGAAAATGTTTTTTATGTTTGAACTTTGTATCTAAAATGTAGACTTAAAATAACACTTAAAAAGTACACAAATCACTCAAACAAAGTTTCATGAAAATTGTATTTTGGAAACATATCTTGAGAGGTCATGTTTAGCAGGAGCTGCCTACCAACCATTTCAGGTTAGCTTGCCAGTTACAAAAGATAGGAAGCTAGATTTTCTAGCCTACAGTCAGCTTTTCGAAAAGTCAGGCTATAGGATATGCCAACCGGCTTGTTGAAAGCCCTGCTTCGACTTGTCAGTGGAATGCTTTAGAAACAAAATTTGCTTTCTTACTTTTGGTGGTCTACAAGATCACAAGACCAACTTGCTAGTGGTCCCAAATGGCCTACCAGTCATGTGACCATTTGGAGTTTAATTCATGAATTTTAAAATTCCAGCCTGTCGACCAGTCTATAATGGCTAGTTTTCTTACCGTTAGAACTCCATTTGCAACAGCTATTTCAATCCAAAAATATTATTTTAGGTCATAATTGAGTATTTGGAGGATATATATACCCCTCCATTCATTATGCTTAAAGCCAAGTATTAATTGCAAGATTTCTTATAGTGTTTTGATAATAAGCATTCATACTCTTTACACAATCATAAGCTTATGTATTCTATATTTTTCTTGAGAGTTGCTCACACCCTCCAACATAAACCTTATATTGTATTTATTTATATTTAGAGAGTTTTGTGAATGAGCCAAAAATTGTTAATCATACCCTTTTAAGTGATAGGTTGCCAAGCCTTATAAATTAGGGGAATTTTTGGTTTATCAATCTTCATAGAAAGTTGACGGTTGTAAGAGGTTGTAGTGAGCCTCGGGCAGAAAAAGTAACTGGATTGTATAAGGAGTGATCGTGCCAAAAAGACAGCTGTGATAGTGAAAGAGTCCAAGTTGAAGCTTTGCTTGGTGACAATGAATGTAGGCATATTGCTGAACTACTATAAAAAGTATTTGCATTTCTCTATCCTTAACTCTTTACTTTGACGCATTTTATATTTTGTTGAAATTTATCACAATTACTATTTATGTGTTTTACTTAATTGTGTGATTAATCTAGAAATTCTAAAAATCGTAAAAAGTTTTAAAAACTCAATTTAGCCCTGCTCTTGGGGGCTATTCTTGGGCTAACACTCCCTACTCATTTTGACATGCCATACGCGATGGTGCCATCCGTTTGAGCTAATTCTACTCTTTTAAGAATCGTCTAGTACTAAATGCAAGCAGATCAAGGCAACGTAGACTGACGTAATGGAGCTTAGAATGACTTCCAGAAATGTAAGATCTCCATGAAGTACTCCTAGCCATTCACAGTCACTCTAGGACCATTATCGGAGATACTTCCTAGACTGTAAGATCGATGAGATATGACCAGAACCGCTTAGCTTGAAATCTTGGTAAGTAGAATCTCTCTTACATTATGAACAGTTTTTGAATAATTTTTTTTATATATTCTCATTAAAAAAATTATGAAATGCATGATTAGTGATTTGTTATGTTGTGTTATGTTATGATATATTATTATATTATGATATGATTATGATTTATTATGTTTATGTCATGCCAGGTCATGCTATCTAGTGATTATATGAAAATCAATATGTGATGTATGCAATAATAAATTATATTGTTTAGTCATTTTCAAGTTAAGGATGTTTACGATTTATGATTTATGATGTGTAAAATTGTGATGCTATGTAGTAACATACTGCATACACATAATAATATAAGTGAAATTAATGTTGTACTAAACTCTGGACTTATAGAGAGGCTTAAATACAACTCAATACAGTTTATGATCTTAGTGTCGTTGGGGACCTTGCGAACCCTGACTTTGCGAAGATTGCATGTAACCAGTACGATTACCTGTGCCCAATCAGTAAGATATCTTTAAGCTTAAATAATTTAGCATAAAGCAAGTCGATAAGCAAGTATAAAATGTTCATGCTTATATTATTAAATGTTTTTTTAAATATGTTTGCGAGTCTAATTTCCTACTTGTTGAGTAAAAGCTCATTTAGTTATATTCACGCTGTAGGTAAGAAACTTGTCAGCGGCATTTGATAGGCAGTGATAAGCGACGGACGAATGATGGAGATGAAAATTGATATTGTCACGAAAAATGTAAATTCCACATTTATTATTTTATTAAAATATGTACGTATGATTAATTAAATAATATTATGCAAATCAAAATCCCATATTAGTTTAGAAAATTTTAAGATTTTAAGATGTTGCAACAAAAAAGGTAACAAATACGCATAAATCTTCTAGTAAGAAAATTATGATGTTATTTAGAATTAGAAATGTTTATAGAAGCTTTACGTTAAGATTAATAAAGGATTTTAATGAATATGTTTTATGAAATCATTATTATGTTATTTTTTTTAAAAAAAAAGAATAAGTTTTAAGAAATTAAATGTTAGTTTTAAGAGAATAAGTTATAAGAAAAATATAACAGTTAATTTTAGAAAGAATTTAAAATGTATTTATAGTTGGAATTTATAACGATATTTAATTTAAAATTATTTTAAATATATTTTCATTTAAATTAAACAAGGTCTTAGAAGAAATAGTTTTGAATAATTATCTTCCATTTGAAAGAAAAGTTTATGAAACAATCATTATTATGTTTCGGAGCGAAAAACTTTCGTTCCCTTACCAACTATCAATAAACACAAAAATGGCAACAACATAAACTAATCCATAATAACACCTTGACGGAAAACATGTATTCATCTGTCTCATTTACAAGTGCAAACATCTACAAAGGGTGATGAGTGGTAATTACAAATGAGGTCAATTGATAATTTTTTTTTAAAAAAAGTAACAGATTAGGTAGAATTAATGTTCTATGAAAATTCTTAGAAAGAGGACATTATTGGGTCTGTCCATTTGTATATAATCATCACTGACTTGCATTTCTTCTTAGTCTTTACCTAATTATTTTCTTTTGTTAGTCTTTACCTTAGCAAAATGCTCGCACTTTGGAGCGGGAATGATTATTTCGTTATACAAAAAAATTAGTAATTGTTATAATATATTTATTAAAATTATATTAATATGTATGTTTATGTAGTAGTTTTAAATTATAAAATTTATTTGCTATATAAGAGTTGTTTTATATATATATATATATGTATATACATTATATTAAGATTTTACTAATGTGCCTTCTAAATTTATTTATAGTATATTAATTGGCGGGTATTTTAATATTATATATATTATAGTGAAAATGATTAATACATGTCGATGAATAATTATTTTGAAACATATGTTTTTTGAGATTGTATAATTTTAATTTGATAAAAAATAATCTGCTTGGTTTATAGGAGACTATTTTGTACTTTTTTAATACTGAGCTGAGATTTTTGCCTTTTAGTGTAATCTATTTTATTTATTTTGTTTGATGTTTTTTTTATCCTTTTATATTATTCAATCCTATCATTTAGTGTTTACCATGTGTAATATATTTTATCATAAATATTAAGAGTGTTTTATTAACTATATGTTTTTTTGCTTAATAATTCTTTGTTGAGTCAATTGTAAGTTTTGAAAATTAATTAATGCAATTGTTTCTAAATATAATTGAGGTAATTATGAGATAAAGAAGAAAAAAAAAAGATAGAGTTTGTTAATGCTTGAGTAATCCTTATTTTTAATTATATAAGTCATTGTTAATTTAAAAGGAGTAAAAAGAAAAAAGAATTACATCATAGTAAGATTTAATAAAAAGTAATAAAATTCATCAATAACATAATAAAATAATATAGTAAAATAAAATTAAAAAGCCAAAAAATCAATATTAATTCAAAAAAGGTACATTTCTTTCAATTGATATTTAGAAACACTTGATATAGCAAATAAATTTAATAAACAACACTACACAAAAATCTAAATATTAATATAATTTTAATAATATATATATACATAAACTACTCTTATATTGCAGCAATTACTAATTTCAATAGTATTTTCGTCTGCAACGCCTGGGTTTACCAGCTAGGAAACCATGATATTTATTCACGTGAACCCTACAATAGGAAACCAAGATAATTTGAGAACGCTGCAGAATAAAACATGGCATATATGCATGTGAACCCTCTAATAGGAAACCATGATAATTTGAGAACAGACCAAGAAGAATATCCATATGATTAATGATATTGGTATGTGTGCACACATTTCCAACCATGTAATTCCACGCAACTTAAAGTAGATTACATTATTTATTCATATAAAAAGTCTTGTGGCTAGAACGTACTCCCCAAAAGATATTGTATCTTTACGTAATCAATAATATCATTGACTACCACTGTTTTTTTTTTATTTTCATCATACTTTGTATGCATTAACATTAATATTAATCTGACACTACATCTTTTTTTGGTTCTTTCATGAAAAGTCTTGCAGTTGTTGTACATGAAGTAATAGTCAATGGTCAGAGTTTTTGGGAGGACTGACAAATTTGAACAAAAGGGCTTGCCCTAGATAAAGGCCCCACAAATTTTTTTTTATCTTTTATCCTGGGGCGATCATGTGCAAAAATACGAAGAAATCTGAAAACTGGGGCCAAAACATGAGTTTCCAAGCACTTATAGCAATGCCCAGTTAGCAGTCAACGGCCATATGGTCTTCTCCCATTCGCCAGCTATCCCTGCGTTAGTGCTTAGTCAGTGCCAGAATTTCCCCCCCTTTTCTCTTCTTTCGTGGGTCCGGCCAGGATAAATTGCCCAAAAGAAGATGTGTTCCCCTGCTGGAGTTCATTATCCTGTGATTCTCTTTTGCTGCTCTTTCCAAAGAAATCATAAAATAAAAAAGCTGGATGTCAATTAGCTAAAAAGCTCACTGAGTTTCTTCACCTGCTGATGACGTTGGTTACTAATTTGTCTTCATTTGTTTTTTAGGCATGTAGCCTCTAATGAAGAAAAGAGGAGTTCATTTTTTAACTTCGGTTCCAGTTTCACGCTGCAACCTTTTCTTATATATATATATATATAGATATAGATATATAGCTTTTTTTTTCTTTTCTCACTTTAGTTGCAGCCTCGCGACTGGAATTTTTTACAACATACATATTTTTTTATTTTAAGTTTTTGCTTTTGTTGTTTCAGTCAAAATTGTTTGGTCATAATTAACAACCTAATACACTTGTCTTATCTTGACTAATCAAACATCAACCAAACATAAAAGCAAATTGCTATTGAATTGTAAGGAAGTCATACAATTCTTTTAATCTGTTTGAAATCTCTCTCTTGTCTTTTTTTTTTTCCCCAAAGAATCTCTTGTCTGTATTCTGGAGCATGCAAATTCAAATTTCATTTTTCTTTACCACGTTTTATTATAAAGATTTTGACTTGCTATCTGTCTCTTTTGGCTAGAAAAGAACAAAACCTACAACTTTAATTACAATTTTATATTTCATTCTTGAAGATCCTATAACTCTCTTAGACAAAACCAAATTGCTGCTTAGTGGTGAAATTTTTTTAGAGTTAATTTGTCTACGATATGTCTCAATGACTTTCATTCCATGACTATGGAGAATTTGTTAGGATCTTAATTCCAAGCATTTTCAAACTAATATTTGGAATACATCACCTTTATTTACCAAAATTCTTGTAATAGAACTCTTCACCAATTATATAGTCTTGCAATATATGTTTTCCACTATTTTGGCTTCAAAAGCTCACAACTAAATAGAAATAGAGGCAAAAATAAAGGAAAAGAAAAGTATCAGAGAGTCTGAGGAAAGGAATTTCATTACCATGCACAATTTTGTGTAGTTTCTGCACAGTGTAAAACGTACAATTACTTCAAGACTAGACACGTGTCAAGTCCAGATGACTCAAGATCCAAAAACCTAAAACTAACTCATGTGTCATTCTTTGATCTAAAATCCCAGTAAAATTTGCTGAACCAAAATCACCATCTTCAGCTTTACATGACCAAAAATCTTTTCTTTGTACCAAAAAAATGTTTAACAATATTAATATTGTTAAAAAATGATCATCAAGAATCTTCAGATATTGAAAATTAAAAGGGAAAAAAATAAAAACCGCCCTCACCTCTGCATGTCCAAAAATCTAAAATTTGCACTCAAAATAAAATAAATGGAAAAATAAATAAATCCCAAAATCTTAATAATTGAAAACAAAGAAAAAACAAAGCTTTTGTCCCGAAATCTTAAGATATATTTGGCAAATGGATTCGAATTAATGATTTAATTTGAGTTAGCGTGATTTGCATTAAAATTTAAGTTAATGATTTGAATTGTTATCATAATTGACATTTAGATGTGCATTTAAGTATTAATTTAAGTATAAAATAAAATTAAAATTTGTGTTTGAATAGATAGTGAAAATAATTTTTGATTTATCAACAAATCTAATAAAATCTAAATATTAATGATCTTAAAAAATATGCAATATGGATCTTAATTTTTTCTTCTCTTTGCTAAAAACACAATGAAAAAAAAAATCATCTCAATTGGACAACAAATGAAAAAATTATGATTTTTTTTCCTTAAATATATGAGAGATAATTTTAGTTTTTACTATAGCAGAAATATCTGAGTATCAAAAATTTAACGTATGTTTGTTTCGTGCGTTCTTTGAACTCAATGGACTCACATTGGGATTCGAGTATCAAGAATTCTTCTGATATGCGTTTGTTTCTCCCAAAATCTAAATCATTTGAGTATCAAGAATTCAAGTTTTCAGAGTTTTCATCCTTTTTTGAACTTTTAATACTTGGATATCTTTGTTACAGTAAAAACTAAAATTCTCTCTTTTACATTTAAGGAAAAAAAATCATAACTTCTTTATTTGATATCTAATTGAGATGATTCTTTTTTCACTATATTCCTAATAAAGAGATGAATAAATCAAGATTCATATTGAATACTATTTAAGATCATTAACATTAAGATTTTATTAGATTTATTAATAAATCAAAAACTATCTTCACTATCTCTGCAAACACAAATTTTAATTTTATTTCATACTCAGATTAAAACTTAAACGCACATCCAAACGTCAATTCAAATAACAATTCAAATCACTAACTCAAATCTTAATTCAAATCACAATAAGTCAAATTAAATTACTAATTCAAATCTATTTACCAAACAGACCCTGGTGAGCAGTCAAAAACTCTAAAAACTTGAATTCTTAATACTTAAAGGATTTAAATTTTAAAAAAAATAAACTCATATCTAAAAAATTCTTAATAATCAAATTCAAATTTATGTCCCAAAATCTAAAAAGTTTTCAAACCAAACATGCGCTTAGATTTACTCTAAAAAAATATTATTCCATTGTTTAGACAGTGATCAAAAATCCTAAAGACTTGAGGATTAAACAGAAAAAATATTACGGTCTTCACCTCTGCATGCCCAAAAATATAAACTTTGAACCCAAAAAACGAAAATAAAAAATCCCAAAATCTTAAGAATTGAAGAAGTTAAAAAAATCCTTCCATTCTCTTCTGATCAATGATTATCTACTTCCAAATTTCCCAAAAAAAAAAAAACCAAAATGGTACAACAACCATAAAAAAGACGATATCTTTAAAGAAAATGCTAATACTAATTAAAAATAATAATACTACAACTGAGGACAATAATACTGTTTGCCGCAAAGTCAGAAGAAGAAAACAAATGCTCCATAAAATGGAAGAGAATCCAGAACGAAGAAGACGGAAGAAGAAGAAGAAAAGGAAAAAGAAAAAATAAAACAAAATACTTCTAAATTCTAACTTCTTTTTCCTCTTCGAAAGAAAAAAATAATACTAATAAAAACCCCAAAATTCCCATCTCTAACTATCTTCGGATTCACAAAATTCCCACCTCAATTTAACCCCCGTAACAGGGGAAAAAATTAAATAGAACAACAAAAATAATAGAGATAAACCCAAGTTCAACCCTAAAATCTCTACTAAAATCCAGCTATAAATCCACCCCGACTTCATCACAAAGTCAAGAGTTCAAATTTACCCCAAATTGTATTAAAAAAGCTTTTAAAAACCCAAAAAATTAGAATCTAGAGAGAGACTTGTTGGAAAAAGTATAAAAAGAAAAAAGAAAAAAAGCTCATAAAAAATGGCCAAGCGCTTGGTCTCTTCCTCGACGCGACCTAACTGGGCCTGAACCCTCTCTTTGACCTCCATCCTCTTTCTCTCGATCTCTCCTCCTTCGCTCTGAACGTCGACAGCACCGACCAAGACATCTGCTGGCTTTGCAGCCTCTTAGTTGTAGTCGTCTGCATCATCTCTCTACTTTCTCTCTCCTCTTTCTCTCTCTAAAAACAAACCAAACAAAACCCGTCTTCATGTTCTTCTTCTTCCAGAGAAACCCTTTTTTTTGTTTTTCTTTCTCTGTTGAACCAAGCTCGTCGGGACGATTTGACAAGTAGTCCGGCCTTTTTTTTTTTTTTTGGGACAAATGAACTCTTTTTTTTTTATAATTTTTTGGTATAATTTTAATTTTTTTTTTTATCTTTTTGATTCAGGTTTTTTTTCTTCTCTTTAAAAAAAATTAAGAAAATTTTTAATTAAAAAAAAAATTATTCCTTTAATTTTAAATTTTCTTTAACTTTTTTTTTCAAATTTTCCCAAGCTTGTCTCCTTGAAGCTCAAACATGAGAAGAACGAAATGACATAAAACCCAACACAAAAGGAAGTAGAAAGGAAGAGTGAAGAAATGGCAGAATCGGGACTTCACACAAAAGACGTGAAATAACCAATAAGCCACGGGAAGAAGAAAAAGATGGGAAAAAACCGAGGGCAAAATTGGAAAAACAACCAGGGCAAAAAGCAGACAACACTGCTATTTGTACAGTATAATGAGTCAGGATAAACAGTGTTTTCCAGCTTACCTTTGGTAGTATCAATAATGCTTTCATCTATATCATTTACAAGTGCAAACAAAGAAGGTCTACAAATAGAGATGACTGGTAGTTAATAATAACGAATGGGTCAAGTATTGTTTTAAACAATCAACAAATTAGATGTAACTGCTCTAGAAAGGCGAAATTTTGATAAAAGGAGTTAAGAAAATTTAAAATTTAATGAATGATTTTTTTTTTTTATATTAAAAAAAATTTTTTTTTTAAACATCGAAATTGTCTTAATTTTTTTAAGAGAAAAAAGAAAAAAGAAGAAAACATTTGTCCATATCTTCATGGGCTCATCGTTGACTTGCATTTCATCAGGTCTTCTCCAGGCCTTTTTCCCACTTTCTAGCAAATTTCCTTCTATTATACAAAAAGAGAACTTCTCAATAGTTTACTCAATTTATATATTTAACATTCGGGCTTCACCCATCTCTCTTTCATTTCTCACAGCAGTTCATCTCTTTCTGAACGCAGAAATCTATTTATAAAAAAAAAAAAAAAGAGAGAAGAAAAAAGAAGCCTTTAGTCTTTTTGTTCCAAATTAGCTTGAGGGTGTATGACTATGGCTACTACTTCTACTTCTTCTTCTTTTGTTGTCCTCGACTCATACAAGCATGATGTTTTCATCAGTTTCAGAGGAGAGGACACTCGTAAGAACTTTACTAGCCATCTTTACGCTGCGTTATGCCGGAATCAAATCGGTACTTACATCGACGAGAAAAGTCTGGAGAGAGGAGAGGAAATTTCACCCGCGCTTCTGACTGCAATTGAGGAATCTTGTGTTTCAATAATTGTCTTCTCGGTGGATTATGCTTCTTCAACATGGTGTTTAGATGAATTAGTGCGCATACTCAAATGCAAGAAAGAAAGAGGACAAACTGTTTTACCTGTCTTCTATGGAGTCAATCCATCAGATGTGAGGAAACAAAAGGGAAGTTATGGTGTTGCTTTTGCCGCACATGAAAAACGCTTTGAGCACAACATGAGCAAGGTGGAGGAGTGGAAGGACGCCTTGACCGACACAGCAAACCTGGCTGGTTTTGATTCGCAGGACGAGTGAGCTAGCAACTCTTACGATATGTTTTCCCTTTTTTAATAAAAATTACAATATGATCAATTTCTTTTTTTATCATGCATGGGTGATAATTTATAAGATCCTTATTAAGAGAAAAGCTCCACCAAGTGATACACCCACAGAACACAGATGCTTTACGGCGTTTCTTTGTTTTAACTCGTTTTAACTTTACCATATAAAATAAATAAAATAACATTTATTGATATGAGTCATGGTTATACATGTTAATTATTACGTGGGACACAACTATAATTTTCTTAAAAAATAAAAACAACATAATGTTTTTTAAATTTTCAGTTACGGACAATTACAATCTTTGTTTAAAAATAAGGTATAATTAACATTTAAAAAAATTACCCAGAATATGCTTTGCCTAAATACTATTTTGCTGTAATTGAAAAGAATCAAGTTAACGTATGGCTCCCGCTCCATCACAGTTGTTGACTTTTCTCTCTGTGTGCATCCTCCATGTTAAATGACAAATTATTATGTAATATCTATATGTATATTATATATATATATATATATATATATATATATATATATAAAAGAAGAAGAAGAAGAACCATCTCTATAAAAATAAGTAGATGTTGTTGGATTATTTTCTCACAAATTTTTATGTTCTTTTTTGTTGTTGTAATTGACAACAATCAAGTTAACGTTCACGCAAAACAAAGACAAATGTGTGCATATAGTTTGGTTATGCCGGCATCCATGTGGGGGGAAAAACTCACAAACACTTTTATACAGTGTTTGGAAGAAATGTTCCAACCACAAAATTTGAAAGGCATACTATTATATGTAAAAAATTTACATTGTGACATACTTTTTCTCATCAGTGTAGAATGTGAGGGTTTTATATTATTTACGGTTGAAACTACAAAATTTAGTACTTATTACAAGTTTTTTTAGTTCAAACCAAATCTATTGTTTGGCCTATTCACAGTTCAAACTATAAATTGTGCTTCAAACCATTTGAAATCAAAATTTTAACGAATTTATCAAACATAAGTTTATATTTTAAATTGTAGTTCGAACTCATTTTTCCAATTATAACCAATTAGTTCTAATTATTTTTCTAAACAGACACTTAAACCACTCTCCTAAATAAGCCTTTATTGAACAATCAACACTTAGTACAGTTACATCATTGGTGCTGTTGTGTGTTCTATTGTGTGGATTTGTATATATCATAAATTTGGCGTAAATTATTTGCTATTATTCTAAAAGTACTGCAAAAGAAGAGGAATAGTTTTAAGAATATTTAGGTATTATAAAACTAAGTCAAAAATAGAGAGTTGTCAAGCATTTTAGATTGAGTTTTAATTTTTCAATTAAAAAAATACCAGATAATAAAATCGAGTTGTTCAAGTAGTCAACTGGACGAAACAGTTATAGAATTTGAGTACAACATTGATAAATGTTGTTTAATTTGCTCCGAAAAGAATTATATAAATAATATTGGTTTTCTTTTTTTGCTAAGATATGTAACTTTCTTTCATCCCTCTTTGTTCATCATTGTTTTTAACATTATTTACGTCTCTTATTATTATCATAGGTATGAGTCAAAGCTAGTTGAGAAGATTGTGGAGCATGTATTGAGGATATTAGATCATCAGCCGCCAAAATCTGCTGTCTTCTCTAAGGGTCTTGTTGGAATAGAGCCACACCTTAAGGAAATTGAATCACTCTTATGTTTTGGATCACAAAATATTTGTAGGATAGGCCTTTGGGGGATGGGTGGTATAGGCAAGACAACTCTTGCTCGTGCCGCTTTTAATCAATTCTCTTCTCGATTTGAAGGTTGTTGCTTCATTGAAAATGTTAGGGAAAAGTCGCAGACACAAGAGCTATCTTATTTAAAAACCATACTTTTTTCTGAGTTGTATGACAGAGGAAATTCAAAAGTCAATTATTTTGCGGAAAATAAGCTTAGTAAGAAGAAGGTACTCATTGTTCTTGATGATGTTGATAATATAGCACAACTAGAGGGTTTGGTTGGAGATGACAATTGGTTTGGGCAAGGAAGCAAAATCTTGATAACGACAAGAGATGCACAATTGCTTAAAAGGGATGCTGATAGTATTTACGAAGTTGAAGCATTAGATTTTGAGGAGGCGCTTGAAGTTTTTTATTTGAATGCCTTCAAAAGAAAGCCTTCTGAAACACGTTTTATTGAGTTGTCGAAAGAAATAGTAAAGCTTACCAATGGCAATCCATTGGCTCTTAAAGTTGTAGGTTGCTCTCTTCATTCTGGAACTATTGGAGATTGGGAAAGTGCATCGAAGAAACTAAAAGTATTTCCCCATCCAGACATTCAAAAGGTGTTGAAAATAAGTTATGATGGGTTGGATGATAGAGAGCAAGATATTCTCCTTGATATTGCATGTTTTCTTAAAGGAGAGAACAAAGATTTTGTAGAAAGCATCCTAGATGGTTCTGATTTGTTTGCAAAAATTGGGATTAAAGTTCTCATAGATAAATCTCTTGTAACCATTAAAAGTAATGAAAGAATTTGGATGCATGATTTGATACAAGAGATGTGTTGGGAAATTGTTCGTCAACAATCAATTAAAGAGCTTGAAAAGCGTAGTCGCTTGTGGATTCTTCAGGATGTTCGTCATGTCTTAGAAAATAATAAAGTAATGTATAAAATGCTAAGCAATGTTAATCTTTATCTCTCTACGTCATGATAGTTTTTTTTTTTCTTTTATGTTTTGTATTTTTATCTAGTATAATTTGTTTATAATTGTTAGGGAACCGAAGCCATTGAAGGAATATCCCTTGACATGTCTAAGATGAATGAAGATCTACACTTGAGTCCTATAGTTTTTGAGGAGATGTCTAATCTAAGATTTCTTAAGATCTATTACCCAATGTCTTGCAATCATAACAAGATCATAGTCAACTTTACTGGGGAGCTAAAATTTCCTCGTTCTCTAAAATATCTTTGCTGGTACAACTATCCATCAAAGTCTTTGCCGTTAGAGTTTAAGCCGCACAATCTGGTTCAACTTGACATGCCTCAAAGTCAACTTAAGCAACTTCAGAATGTTGTTCAGGTATGCTAAAATTTTATTTACGTACGTTATGTATATTATGTGTATAATTCCTCTATATTACTATTCGTATTTTGAGGAAATAAAGTAATTAATCGATAATCTAATTATTATTATTATTATTTTTTTTGTAGATTCTTGAAAACTTAAAACATATCAACCTTTCATATTCCAAGCAATTAGTCAAAGTCCCAGACCTATCTCGGGCCTTGAAATTAGAAAGTATTGATCTTAGGGATTGTACAAGTTTAATTGAAGTTCCACCGCTTAATTCCCAAAGGCATCTTAAATCTCTTAAACTTGGCGGTTGCACTATGATTAAATCTCTTCGAAAGATATCTGGGAATATAAAATCCTTACACGTATCAAGGACTGCAATAACAGAATTGCCCTCATCAATTGGATCTTTTGAAAATCTTGTGGATTTAATTCTCTGTGGTTGTCAACATATCAATCATCTTCCAACTCTTCCTAGGAAAATAGAATTTTTAGATGTGAGCGGCACATCAATAAAACAAGTGTCTTCATCATCAATTGAGAGTCTTCATCGTCTAAGGTATTTTCATCTTTCAGAATGCCAAAAGCTTGAGAGTCTCCCAACAAACATTTTTAAGTTGAAGTCTCTTGAAATCCTCAATCTAGGTGGTTGCTCAAGATTGAAAAAATTCACAGAGGCTCCTTCTAATTTAAGGGAAACGGGGATCCAAGACTTACCCAACTCTTTTATGATTGAAAAGTTATTTGGGCTTCGTCGTGAAGATATGAGTTGGCGTAAAAAACTCCAGTTTGTTCCCAATTGGATTTATAATTTAAGCAGTCTTAAATTCTTATCTCACCATGACTGTTCGAAACTTGAACATCTACGAATCAGGTTATTTCCGTTGATCTCTATACGTCACCTGTATCTACGAGGATGCAATATTGTTGAAATTCCTGAATGGCTGGGCATTCTATCATCGTTAACCTGGTTAAGGTTAGGATGGAACAATTTTGAGAAAATACCTTCAAGCATCATACAACTTCATCGGCTGCAAATACTCGAGATTCAAAATTGCAAGAAGCTTCGGTCTTTACCACAACTTCCGTTGTCTATAAATTGGCTTAACGCATGTGGATGTACTTCACTGGAGACATTATCAAGCTCGGGTTCTAAATTCGCACTAAGACATCTGACTGGAAATTTTTCAATCTATCTAAACAAGGATTTTAATTTTACAAAGTGCTGGAAATTAGAACGGAACGAACGCAGTGACTTAAGTGATATCTTATACAGTGTTCAAAAATCAACGGTATGTGTGTATTTTTTAATCTTCTTTTTTTAATTTGATATTATTAAAATGGCTTTTAAAAAAGTTTGAGGATAGAAGTAATTCACGATACAATAATCTTGTTTGTATTGGTGCAGCAAGGATCATATATTTTTGGCCTTAGAATTTGTTATCCGGGAAATGAAATTCCGAAGTGGTTCAGCCATCGAGCTGAAGGGGATTCAATAAGTATGAAGCTTCCAAAAGATTGGAATAATTCTAATTTTGTGGGTTTTGCAATTTGCTTTGTTGCTGCATTAATACCTACAGGGCTCAAACATTCTTCCGTGTGCAACGCGCTTAATTTTAATTTTGCCATACATCTTAAAAACAAGTCTGGTCAAATCTACAATGATGGTGCTCTGTGGTTAGCCGACCGTGATGTATGGATGAGTAATGAGGAAGCCGAAGAAGCTAAAATCACTAGTAATGGTACTAGTTTAGACCATGTCTTCATCTCGTGCTGGACAGTCGAGTCTGGAAAATATAGTGATGCAATAGAGGCATCATTCTATTTGAGTTACGAAGTTTGGCCGGATGACCATTTTGACCGGCTGAGATGTGGTTATATGGCGAAAAGGATTGGAGTCGGATTGGTTTATGGGAAAGAAGAAAAGGAATAATTCTGTATCTCCAACTCCCCTTTGCTATTTTCTATCTGGTACTTTGCTCTCGCTTTTACATTAAAAGTGTTTTTTTTTTTTTTTTTTTCTTTTTACAATTCATTACCTGAAAAGTCGGAAATTGATGATGTCTTTATAATTCATCTAGTTTTGTGTGCTCTGTTTGATTTTTTTTTTTTTTTTTTTTTTTTTTTTTTACCTTTCTTAGCTTTGGATTCTTTACCTTTGGGCGTTTTGCAGAAAGGGAAGTGAAGAGGCAAAGTTGAATTCTTTTTCAGCATATTTTGCAACTATCCAGGGACTTTATTGAAAGGTAATTTAAAAGTTACAACATGGGAATAAGCTCATATTTCTCTGTCAGTTTCCTTTTATTAGCTAAGTTTGTTTTTTAAGAGATTGCTTATGAATTGTACTTCCTGTTTTGATCTCCTGTGTTTGTCAGCTTAATTAAGATTTTACGTTTTCATAATGATTAGGATCAGATAGTTGATCAATAATCAATTACATTTATTATAGGATCAAAAGGAATTTTTTTTTGTTCCCTGTTTGTACATGCATTCCACTATTTTCGTTTCCATTTTTGTGCCTAAATCTAAGAAATTCCATAAGGCTACAAGTGGTGCAAATATTGATTGTCCAATCTTGTTGATTGACCCCTTGTTCTTCCAAGGAATATCAGGAAACCCCTTTTGTTATATGAATTGAAGAAATTTACAAATCATTTGTCTCTCTAGACTCACTGAATAAAAAAGCAAGAAAAATCATGTGCCACGTGTTTGATTTGGAGTGGTGTTGCTGGGGCTAAAAAGAAGATTTTTTTTTTTTTTTTGATGATGAAAGAGGGGATGTTTATCATCATGTTTTGCACAGATGTACACGAAATGGATTGGCGGCTGTGCATAGAGAAACATGCTCTTAGAATAACCTCCCAAATCCCCATAATCCAACCAAAATGTTATGTGGAATGCGCATAATATCTACACATGTATACAAATATAAAATATATATGTAGTATTATTACTAAAAATTTCTTTTTATATTCTCTTTTCTCCTCAAAATATCATAATTCTAAACAAAAATATTTTTAAAATAATGTCTACTAACGCTAACAGTAGTTGTGCTACTTCGTCCCACGGTAAGTCCCAAAGTGGCAAACTGGGTGAGTGTTATAATAAATTATGTTTGTCTTGATTCATTATAATGCTGATTAGTGGTTGCTAAATTTTGGATATGACTGAATGCAGAAGAGAGTGATGAATTGTTCAGAGTTCCAGACATGGAGTTTGAAGCTCAAGCTCATCAACCTCTCTCCAACTCCAACAATACACAGCCTCCGCCACAGCCACCACCGCAGATTGGATTTCCCGAAAAACGGCGGAGGGGACGCAAGCCTGTTGATAAGGAACGCAAAAGACTCAAAAGGTGCCCAACTATTTTCCGCTAATTTCTAGCTTAGCTATAGTGATTGTCATTATTATGTCTTAATTTAAAACTAATCGATCTGTCCGTGAGTTTTGTATGTTATCAGATTGCTTACGAATAGGGTCTTCGCCCGACAAGCCTGCGAAAGAAAGAAGGTTTAAGCATGTGATTTAGAATCAAGAGCTAAACAACTGCAAGATATCAACTCAAAGCTTGAAGAAAACGTCTTCACTTTGATTAACGAAAATACCATGCCTCGTGAAATGAGTTCCCTCTTTCATTGCTTAATTATAATTAATTAATTTCATTAATCACCAACTGAAAAAATATTAGATTTAAGAGTGAATTCTAAAATTAATATTGTTATCTCAACCCAGGTTCTCATGAACACTAGGCCTAAAGTTGATCAGAGTATTGAGCTAAAGAACGATATCCCAAGGGAGCACTAATTGATTTATGGGTCTTTTTTTTTTAATTATACTTTTTTTCCCACTAATCAATTGTATATTTACTCTGAGCTGATTTTGCTCTATTGCTCTATATGGATGCATAAAACGGCCAATTTACATTTGTTTCTTCTTTCTTTCTTGTAACTTGATATAAATTCAGACCATGAGCTTTCCTTTGCTTGCTGTTTGAATTTGTATTAATATTTTACATATGAACTAGTACGTTGTCATTTTTAGAGCATTAGCATGAAGATTAGACATCTGATCATGTATGTCTACGCTCAAACCAAAACACCACTTGATTCTTATGGGGTGTTTCCCACATTGGTTTAAACTAATTCATTTGAATCAATAACAGTGTAAAACTCTCATATATTATAGTATAAAGTAAAAGGTAACTAGATCGTGTGAAAGCTTTTACATGCTATAGTGGGTGGGTGTACCAATTTTTTTTGGCTCAAACCACTTTATCAAACACTCTTTTAAGTGTTTAGATTGCTTTCAATGGTAGATGTCGAGACAATGATAAACATCAACTATTATTGGTTTATGTTTTGACTTTTTGTTTAAACATTACAACATTGGCTTTTCAAATATTTTAAAAATAATAATTTAATTTTACAACTCTCAAAATAATGATTATGTAAAAGGTAGATATAACATTTAAAATTGCATTATTTATTAGAACACAAGTCAAAATAACATATCAAATACCTTATTTTTACGGTTTTTTTTTTCAAATATAACATTAACATTTAATTTAATTTTGTGAGCAGAATATTCACACCTTCATTCCCCAATCCTCTAATCAGTAAACACAAAAATGCCTGTAAACTAATATCACCAATTAAATTGGTAGTTCCAAAAAAATAAAAGAACATATAGCGGTACCAAATATACGATACTTAATATAGATGCCTTCCCGTCGGTTCAACATTGCTAAAGACTTCCTTGATCATCAAAATTTATCGGTTCAACATTGCTAACGACTTCCTTGATCATCAAAATTTATCTTTCTTGCACTGTATACTAGAAATGAATATTCTTTAATAAATTATGCTTGAATAAACATGGAAACTAATAGAATATAAAATTCAATTAATGCATCTAATTATAAAAATTAACCTCATAACTACAGATTTGTTCAAGGGGGCGTTATACATGGTATCTTTAATTGGTAGCCATATTTTGACACTTATGCCATTTTGAGGATATTTTTGCCCCAAAACATGTTCTGTATGTGTCCTTATTAAGGATGAAAATATCAATATCCAAGAAAATATTGGTACTTAATTAAAGTTTATGGAAATATTGATATCATTGGAAATTGATGTAAAGCATAGAAAGTCATCTTAAAACACTTTATTTTTAAATGAGACTTTAGGAAACTCTAAATTTAATGCTACAAAATTTAGATGAAACTCCCAACCAAACTACTAAGTATGTGATAAATATAAATTATAAAAATTGATCATAATATGATAAATGATAAGGATACAATCTCAAATTGAATAAAACAATTAAACGTCAACCTAATACATGTACTTCATATGCATAATTTTGTACAAGATAAGAAAACATCAATGCATAGCAAATTGTGGGTTAATCCAATTGCTAAAAAGTAAGAAGCAATACAAGTTCTCCACATCTCCAGTTTTTCTTCAGTTTTATTATCCCACAAATTTGGTCATCTCGTTATATAAAGTTTAATATAATTCAAAAAACTATAGACTGTAGATAAAAAGAAAATAAAAAACATGAGTTTTATAATAACATTGAAAACTAAATTTATAAAGACTACATTAAAAAGTAAAAAATAAAAAAACATTAAAAAGTTAAAAAAAAAAAAAAAAAGACATGAATGCAAGTACATTCAGTTAGCATGGTGTGATTTGGAGACCTATCTTGGCTTATTTAGCGTATATATGTTTAATTCATGGAAAGTTGTGTGTGTCAAATCAAAGATGGGCATGGATTTAACTTTGGTGGTAACAAAAATGTGCTGTTTATAGACGGTATGTCCATGTGACACCAGATTATCATGTCGTTGTACACGATGTAGCATTAAAAGCCGAAGTGAGTTTATGTTTTGGATCACAAAATATCCGTAGGATAGGCCTTTGGGGGATGGGTGGTATTGGCAAGACAACTCTTGCTCGTGCTGCCTTTAATCAATTCTCTTCTCGATTCGAAGGTTGTTGCATCCTAGAATTTGTTAGGGAAGAGTCACAGAAACATGGATTGCCTTATTTAAAGGCAGTACCTTTTTCTGAATTGTTCGACAGAGGAAATTCAAAAGTCAATTACTTTGTGGAAAATAAGCTCCGAAAGAAAAAGGCTCTTATTGTTCTTGACCATGTTGACAATATAGCACAGCTAGAGGGTTTGTTTGGAGACAACAATTGGTTTGGCCAGGAACCAAAATCCTAATAACAGCAAGAGATGCACAGTTGCTCAAAAAGGATGCGGATAACATATACAAAGTTGAAGCATTAATTTTGAGGGGGCGCTGGATGTTTTTTATTTGAATGCCTTTAAACAAAAGCCTTCTGAAAAACGTTTTATTGAGCTGTCGAAAACAATAGTAAATTCCACTTGCGGGAATGCATTAGCTCTTAAAGTTTTAGGTTCTTTTCTGCATTATGGAACTATAGGAGATTGGGAAGGTGCGTTGAACAAAGTGAAAATAGTTCCCCATCCAGACATTCAAAAGGTGTTAAAAATAAGTTATGATGCTTTAGATGACAAGGAGAAGGTATTCTCCTTGATATTGCATGCTTTCTTAAAGGGGACAAAAGAGATTTCATAGAAAGCATCTTGGATGGCTCGGATGTGTTTGCAAAAATAGGGATTAAAGTTCTCATAGATAAATCTCTTGTAACCATTACAGATGAGGAAACAAATTGGATGCATGATTTAGTACATGAGATGTGTTGGGAAAATTGTTCGTCAACAATCAATCAAAGAGCTGGAAAATACAATCGTTTGTGAACTCCTCAAGATGTCTGTTACGTCTTAGAAAATCTTAAAGTAATGTATAAAATGCTTACCAAATGTTAATCCATATCTCTCTATATACATAATAGTTTTTTATTTTTATATTGTGTATGTTTATCTGGTCTAATTGTTTATAAATGTTGGGGGACTGAAGCAATTGAAGGAATATCCCTTGACATGTCTAAGATGCATCTGAGATTTCTTAAGATCTATTGCTCAGAGTCTTCCAATCAATACAAGATCAAAGTAAACTTTATTTGGGAGCTTCAATTTCCTCGTTCTCTAAGATATTTCTATTGGTACAACACTCCATCAAAGTCTTTGCCGCTAGTGTTTAAGCTACAAAATCTGGTTCAACACGACATGACACATAGTTAGCTTAAGCAACTTTAAAATGGGGTTTAGGCATGTTGTAATTTTGTCTACAAAAGTATGTGGTCACTCTTCTATATAAATATTTGTATTTTTGCTAAATAAAGTCTAGTAATTTATAATGTAATTTTTATTTTATTTTTACTTTATTTTTTCTTTTAAATTCTTGAAAAATTAAAACATATTAACCTTTCAGAGTCCAAGCAATTAGTCAAAGTCCCAGACCTCTCTCGGGCTCTAAAAATAGAGGGTATTAATCTTATGGATTGTACAAGTTTAATTGAAGTTCCACCTCTTAATTCCCAAACACATCTTGAATCTCTTATACTTTAGGGTTGCACTATCATTAAATCTCTTCCAAAGACATCTGGCAATATAAAATACTTGGACATATCAAGGACTAGATAAGAATTGCCCTCAACGATTGGGTCTTTTCAAAATCTTGTGCTATTGAATCTCGGGGGTTGTCAACACATGAAGAATCTTCCAAGTCTTCAAAGGAATATAGAAACTTTAAATGTAGGTGGTACATCAATAAAAAAAAGTGTTTCCATCATCAATTGTGGATCTTCATCGTCTGAAGATATTTGATCTTCCAAGTTGTCAAAAGCTTGAGAGTCTCCCAACAAACATTTTTAAGTTGAATTCTCTTGAAGATCTTTGTCTAGTAGGTTGCTCAAGATTGAAAAAGCTCAAGGGGGATCCTTCTAGTTTAAAGGAAACAAAGATCCAAGAGTTACTAAACTCTTTTATGGTTGGAAAGTAATTTGGGCTTCGTCGTGAAGATATGACTTGGCGTAAAAAACTTGAGTTTGTTCCAAATTGGGTTTATAATTTAAGCAGTCTTAAATTCTTGTCCCGTCGTGATTTTTTGAAACTTGAATATCTCCGAATCAGGTTCTTTTCGTTGTTGTCTTTAAAATGGCTACTTCTATTAGAATGCAATATTGTTGAAATTCCCGAGTGGCTGGGCCTTCTATCGTCGTTAACCTGGTTAGATTTAGGAGGGAACCCTTTTGAGAAAATTCCTTCAAGCATCATACAGCTTCATCGACTGGAAAAACTTAACATCAAAGATTGCAAGAAGCTTCGGTCTTTACCACAACTTCCATTGTCTTAAAGGGGCTTGATGCAAGTGGATGTACTTCACTGGAGACAATATCAAGTTCGGGTTCTGAATTCGCACTAAGGCATTTGACTGGCAATTTTATGGCAAATACATTTAAGTCCTATTTTACAAAGTGCTGGAAATTGGAATGGAATGAATGCAGTGACTTAAGTAATATCTTATAGAGTGTTGAAAAATCACCGGTACGTATATATTTTGTAATCTTGTTTTTTTATTTATTTTTATCAAAATGGCTTTTAAGTCAGTTTGAGGGTCAAAGTAATTCACAATACAACATTCTTGTTCTCATTGCTGCAGCAAGGATGAAATAATTTTCGAATTAGAGTTTATTATCCGGGAAATGAAATTCCTAAAGATTGGAATAATTATAATTTTGTGGGTGTTGCAATTTGTTTTGTAGCTGCATTGATACCTGCATGCTTCAACGCTTCTGAGTCTGATTTGTTATTAATTGATTTTGACTTGCATCTAAATTGTTGGCCAAACCTAAAATGTCACATAAGTGGTAGTGGTCGGATTCTTGGTATGTAGGCCAAATCTGAAGAAGGTAGAGTTTTTCAAGTAGGTACGCTCCTTGGAAGAAATTAAATGTACCGTATTTCAGAGTAACATGGATTTGAAGAATCATAAATCTTTCAGTTATGATTTTTACCATAGAATGAACCATATTAGAAGAATCATGGAGATTGTGACTTGTAATATGTAAATGACAAAGAAAATTGATAATTCTAGCAACCGATATTTGTAAGTCTTGCATTGAGTGTCACCGGACTCGCATCTCCGAGGCGTGAATCTGTGGAAACTGTGCTGTATAATTAATTTTGCACAAAGAGTGTGTTGGCTTGCTTGAATTCATATGTTTTCTTGCTATTTGGTATATCCTAAATGTACACAACTTTTCCCCCTCGTGGCCTATTTTTCACAGAAAACCAAGGATAGGAAAAATATTCCTTATAAGAACTGTTTGCTCAATTGCTAAGTAGCCATTCTGATATATGTTTTGCTGTATGAAAGATTTTGAGCATCTTGCGACTTAGTCTATCATGGCCACGTATAGGACAGTGCCGTTTCATATCATAGGCTTCCACGCGCTCATATGCTTTTGTTATGTTTTTTGCAGGCGGTTGCTATGAAATATATATTAAAACAGTAACGCGCTAAGAGGCTCGCAAGGCAAAGGCTGCAGCCGAAGGTTCATCATGAAGCGCCCATCTCTTCGGAATTTTTTTTAGGGCAACAGCAGCAAACTTGATGAATATTCTGTTTTCTCCGAAGTGAATATTCTGCAGAAATTGAATCCTAGTGGAAGCTGGAGCCTCAACTAGAAAATGAGATTTATATAACTATTTTCAATCTTTTCCTATCCTAGACATTATAGATGTGAGAAAATTATGATAAGGCTTTGTTTTAAACCATTATATCTGAACCAGATTTTGTTAGTTTCTCATTCTTTTTTCACTTCGATGACATTTTCACAAGATCTACCTTCAGAAACATGAGCTACGGTAAGGTATACTATGCTATGAAAAGCTCCTTATGAATGTTATGCTTTTGTTTTAATACCGGCATAGAGGCTGTAGCAGGTAAGTTATTTGTCCAGCAATTAAATGCAAGTACGTTAGCATGATGACATTTGGTGATCTAACTTGGCTTTTATAGATTCTTTTTTTTTTTCTTTTTGCTAAAGGAAATTTTATAGATTCTGCTTAATATATGGAAACTTGTGTTTGTGTGTGTCTGTGTAAAGTCAAAGATAAGCCCGGGTCACACGTCTCTATGTCTACCACTACCGGAGGAACACTACCTCATTTGACTGGGATGCTCAGCTATCACATGACAAGAGCAAAATGAAAACCCATCAGAAGGTGCTTTTGCCTATGTCATTATCATTAACGTGGTACCCAATCCACCTTGTAACCTTGTGATCCAACATAGTGAAAAACTTTGCAATGGTAGCTCATTTAAGAGTCAACCATAATAAATTGTAGTTTAATCGTTATTTCTTGTACCTAATTTATTCATTGGTCCAGCCAACATGTCAAAAAGCAGCTTTTGGAGCAAATAAGTTAAAAGTAGCTTTTTTAAGTCATTCTAAATAAGCTCTTACTAGTTTCAACTACTATAACATAAAGCTCTCATATAATACAGTGTAAAATTCTCATATGCTATAATATCTTAGCTTTCAACTTATTAACTCCAACTACTTTCTTAAACACTCTCTACAATTAACTGTTTATCATGTTCCACAATCCAATTATGTATCAGTTCCATGTAAAAATCATGATATAAGTGGCTTTTTTTCATTATTTTATAAATCATGGAAGCGGATACCATATTTTGATAATTGGAAGGAGGATTTTTTTGTAATTAATCGTTAGCTTTATCTTCTAATTTGACTGTTGATTCCTGTGTTACAACTAATTTCTAAGTGGACGAGAGAAGAAGGCTCTTTTTACGAAAGAAACCAAAGTTTAGTTTAATAAGAGGAAAACTATGGTGAAGTGTGGCAAAATTCTCCATCAGTAGAGAATGCATATGATAGTCATTAGAATGTTTTCTGACGGTGGAGTGCAGAAAATTTGTAGGGTGTTTGGTATGGTGGTTAGAACTATATACATTATAACATATGAGAGCTTTACACTGTAGCAACTTTATTGCTTTTGTTGTAGCATGTGAGAGCTTTATACTATTACTAACTGAAAAGTTACTTAGAACTAACTAATGCCAAACATGTTATTGGATTAACCGTTAAACACACTATTTTCTCAAAAAAAAAAAAAAGAGAAAAACCAAAGCAAATTCCAAATATTATGAATTATCCACTTTCTAAAGATCCAAATCCCTTGTATATTTATACTGCTAGTTCAAAGGCTTTAAGAGTTTTTTCTTTTTTTTGGCTACATGTAGTGAGAAAAGTAATAAAATATTGGGAGTTTCTTGAGACCTCCCAGAAATCAAACAGGCTAAAAAAAATTGTTTCTTTTGATTTTGAGTCAATTTCGAGTCTTGCGCTAATCGAACACCATTTACAACTAATCATATCAGATAAAATGCAGAAATTACCCAGGAAAAAAAAAAAGAAAGAAATTTATCAGGGAAGAAACTAAGAGAGAAGATGGATAGTCTAAGTGAGAGAGAGCTCAGATCTGATATGTGTTCTTCCTTCTCCACCATCAGACCCAAAGAAGAGTGTCACCATATCTCCTTCTTCTTCCATTGAAGAGCCCTTTTTCTGCATATAAGTGGACAGATTTATCAAGACCCACCTGGTTTTCATGAAGCCAACCCACCAAGTCATCTAAACTTCTGCTTCTACATCCTTCTTCACCGTTAGAAGGTTTTGAGCAGGGATGCTAGAACTATGGATGATGAATTTGTGAAGAATCTAAAGAGAGCTTCAAAGAACTCTCAATCAGTGTATTGCATTAACTTGGACTTAATCTCAATTATGTATAGTTCTTAGTATTTGTACTCAGCACACTTGTAGTTCATGATAACCTCTAACTAGAGTACACGAATCTAACTAGGGTATGCAAGCTGACTATTGTGGTTAACTAACAGTTAGTAGATTCATCAACTAACTAATTGTATAACAATTTACAACAATATTATGTCCTAACACCTCCTCCCCCTCAAACTTCGGGTATGAGAATCCTCTACTCTGAGTTTGCCACGTATAATACCAAACTTGGAACAAGCTTTGGTAAACACATCAGCTAATTGATCAATAGAAGGAACATAGGGCACTTCAAGCTTCTTCTGCAAGACTTTCTCTCGAACAAAATAGAGATCAATCTCTACGTGCCTAGCTTTAGCATGTAGAATAAGATTTGCAATAATCATCATAGTACTCAGATTGTTACACCACACTATGGGAACTCTTCTAATAGGAATTTTCAATTCTGTAAGAAGTGAATAAATCTAAGTGATTTCTGCAACTGTGGCTCACAAACTTCGATACTCAGTTTTTGTTAAAGACTGAGAAGCAGTGTGATGCTTTTTGGATGCCCAAGTCACTAAATTCTCCCCAAAAATACACAAAAACCAGTTGTCGATCTTCAGTCTTCAAGGTCAGATGCCTAGTCAGCATCACAAAACCCCACTATATCAACTTCTGTTTCTAGAGTTCTGGTGAGATGCAACCCATGAGAGATAGTACTAACTAAGTACCTTAAAATACACTTCATTGCGTGCCAATGAGCCTCTAAAAATGCCTATATATTAACATACTCTGTTAACAGAAAAGGCTACCTTAGGTCTTACGACGGTTACATACTGCAACGCACCAACCACACTTCTATACAACAAGGTATTTTTTAACAGGATCACTACCATAAGATGAAGTTTCTCACCTATGGTCATTGGTGCTGTAACTTTTTTTGCATATTGCATTTTTACTTTTTATAGAAGATCTGTGATGTACTTGGTTTGAGTAAGAAGGATGCTATCATTGGTATGCTGCACTTGAATACCTAAAAAGTGATCAAGTGAGCCTAAGTCTTTAAGAGCAAAGGCATGATGCAACTTTGTGACTAGAGTTTGAACCACACTAGGATCACTTCCTGTCACTAAAATATCATCTACATAGCCAAGAATAAACATTGTAGCACCTAAAGGTTCACAAATGAACAATGACTGATTTGTTTTAGTAGCAACAAAACCAAGTGTAATGAGAGCTTTGCGCAACTTATCAAACTAGACACATGGAGAATGTTTTAAACCAGATATAGACTTTTGCAATTTGCATGCAAGATGACTAGATATAGAATCAGGTTGCTCCATGTAAACTTCTTCTTGCAAATCACCATTCAAAAGGCGTTATTCACATCTAACAGTCTTATAATCTAATTTTTACTTAGAGCCACTATAAGAACAATCTTGATTATTGTAGGTTTAATAACTAAACTAAATGTTTCAGTAAAATCAAAGCTAGCTACTTGATGAAAACCTTTGGCCACCAACCTTGCTTTGTATTTGTTAATGGAGCCATCTAGATTCTCTTTAAGTTTGAAACCCATTTGCAATCGATTGCCTTTCTATCTAGTGGTAACTTAACTAAAATGCAAGTATTATTACATTGTAGAGTGAGTAAAGAATTCCACAGTCATGGCTTGCTTACAATTATCATCTTGTAATGCTTCCTAAACTGTCAAAGGCTCTTTAATGGCTACATAAACTTTAGGTTTTTGAATGCCTTTTTTTAACTTGGTCATCATGGGATGGATGTTAATAGGATTAGATTTGGGACGGAGCAGGAGTGGAACCAGGCTAAGATAAAGCATAAGAACTTGAAACAGAATTAGTAGCATTAACAGCAATATCAAGGTTAGAACATAAAGCATCTTAAGCTAATGTCTATGTATTTGAGGAAGTGGGAGCAACAAAACAAGAGGAAGAAGAAGTGACTAAATTAGGGCAAACCAAAAAAGGACTAGGGACAATTAAAGAAGAAGTTAGAGGAGAAATGGGGACAACTTTTGGAGCAGCAAATAAAAAAAAGTCTATCAAATATAACATCTCAAGAAATAAAAATACGACCTATAGAATCTAAACATTTGTAGCCTTTATGATTGAGACTATACCCCAAAGACATACAAGGAGTGGAGTGAAAATGAAATTTGTGTTTATTATAAGGCCTTGTATTTGGATAACATTGACAACCAAACACATTAAGTTATGAGTATACAAGTTTGGTATGAAAAGTTTCTTAAGAGAGAGACATTATGAAGAACTTTGGTAAGAAGGCGATTTATAATAAAAACAGAAGTCCTAAAAGCCTCACCCTAGTATTTAAAGGGCATTGAGTCATGTGCCAACAATGTGAAGCCATTCTCAACAATGTGGTGATGCTTTCTCTCAGAAGACCATTTTGCTCATGAACATAAGGCCAGGAGTTTCTCTGTATAATCCCTTTGGAAGTTAATAAGGTGGTATATAACCTATATTCCCCTTCCTAATCAGTCTACAAAGCTTTAATCTTACATCCTAGCTGAAGTTCAACAAGAGCCTGAAAGTTTTAAAAAGTCTGAAAAAACATCTAACTTATTTCTAAGAAGATGCAGCCATGTGAAACGTGAATAAGCATCTATGAAAGGCACATAATAAAAATAGCCATTGGAAGAACAAACATGAGCTAGACCCCATACCTCTTTGTAAAGGTTTAGTATATTCTGTTTCAAAAAAGAAGAATAGAAATTCATCAAGTTTTCCAAGATAACAAGCAAAACATATGGAGTAAGGAATTTTATTGATATGAGAGAGTTTGCAATCAGCTAGAACAGTTTTGACAACTTGCTCAGATGGATGAGCTAGTCTCTTATGCCAGGTATCAAAGAAGACATTATTTGAATCAAATGTTTGTGTACAGAATTGAGAAGAAGAATTATAAGTCGAAGGGGAAAAGCTATCAGTTGAGATACTATTACATGACATAGAAGACTATGTACAAGATTGAAAAATTGGAGAATGAATGGTTGATACAGGAGTCTTTGCAGTGGAGATTACTTGCTGAAGCAAATTAATTTGAGTAGGATCAAACACATACAAGACTCCCTTAAGCTTGCCTTCCAATAGAATCTCCTTGGTAGCCTAATCCTTGACATAACAAGTATATGGATGAAGCTTAAACAGCACAAAATTATCTTTTGTAAACTTACACACATATAACAAGTTTTTGGTGATTTCAGGAACATGAAGTATGATTTAAAACTAAGGATTCAATAGAATGATAAGGGAAAGGAAACACAAATTTGTCACTATGTTTTATGTTTAAACCTTTACCATTATTAATATGAATCTAATCTGGCCTATAGAACTCATTCTTCATCATCAAATTGCTTGGATCAACTGTAACATGATTGGTAGCTCCTGAATCATGATACCAATTGGCACCATGGACAGACTCAAGAGTGGCAATCATTGCTTCCAAAGAAGGAGAGAAGCCTGGGAAACCCGAATGAGTGGAAGAACTAACATCCTCAGTTAAGTTTTCATTATGAAATTGGTGAAGGTGTGCTTGCAACTAAGTAGGTCCTATAAAGGACTTATTAAACCTGTCATAGCACTACATAACCAGATGACCAACACGACCACAAAGCTGACATTGAGGTCATATAGAGGAAGAAAATTTCTACCTCTACCTCAAGACCGACTGGAGTAGGATGATCGACTACAAAAGTAGGACTGATTGATATCACGAACTGGTTGAGAATAGCCAGAGATAAAACCAAAATTCCCAGAGGAAAAACCTCAATCAAAAGAAAGGGAATTTGGATTAGCAAAGGAGACATTGCAAGAGGGAAACTTCTTTTTGTTTGAGGAACGAAAAGAAAAATTTACATTTGTAAGATTAGCATTTGCTGAATCTAAGTTCTCAAATTTTTCTCAATCTGAGCCTCTTGAGCCAATAGGAGAGACTCAATTTCATCAATAGAAAATTCAACTCTTCTTGTATCAATGGATATCAATATAACATCATTTTCCTCAGGAAGACCCTCAAAGATTGCATCTATATGATCTTTTAAAGAGAGATTGTGACCAACTAAGGCTAAAGTATCAACAAGACTTCTGATTTTCAACAGATATTCATTCATCGACAAAGAATTTTTGCAAGTAACTTTCAACTAATCCTTATACTAAGTAATCTTAGCACGAACCTGAAAGGTTAAGTAAATTTTTAGGGTTTGCTAGATTTGAAAGGAAGTCTTACAATTGATCATTTGAGTAAAAAGAGCATTAGACATGGAGGAGAACAACCAAAAAATGATCAGAGGATCTTGTTTTTCCCAATCTTGAAAGTCTGGATTGACATGATTGACTACTTGATTTGCTTGATTTCTATACTTTAGTGGTAGATCTTCATCACGAAAAAGAAAATTCTGCACCCGATTATCACGGATTGTAGCAAGAACCTATTTCCGCCAAATCATGAAATTATTTTGATCTAATTTGGAAGAAATTGGATGATTGAAGGTTACTGGAATGAACTTCAAAGAAGATGAAGAAGTTACATCTCCATTTGTTGCTGTGGACCGATAACGATCTTGAATCGCTATTGATGGTGATGAGCAAGCTCGAGGACACCGTACAGCTTCCAGGAACTCTTGCTCGATACCGTATAAGGTTATGAGCAGGAATGCTAGGACCAGAGATGATGAATTTGTGAAGAATCTAAAGAGAGCTTCAAAGAACTCTCAATTAATGTATTCTATTAACTTAGACTTAATCTCAATTATGTACAGTTCTCAGTGTTTGTACTGAACACACTTGTAGTTCATAGCCTCTAACTAGAGTATGCAAGCTGACTATTGTGGTTAATTAACAATTAACAGATTTCTCTACTAACAAACTGTATAACAGTTCACAACATTATTATGTCCTAACAACCGTACTCACCAAAGCAACACATTTCTTGCTTTGATTTTTCAGTATCGAGAAAATCCTTGACCAGCTAAAAGGAAGTAAAAATCAAAACTACAAAAAAAATGGACACGGGGTCTGCAAATTCGCTTGAGATGCTTCTCAACCGACCTGTTAACTCAGAATCTTAAAATTGACATCTTAGCCGTTTAATTTTGAACGAAGTCAGTGGATTTATGGGTTTGAGATTCTCTTGATTTGATAAAGCTCTTAGCAATTAATGGTGGATAGATGATGTTGAAGAAGGGCATTTTTTATTTTTTTCTCTTAATTTTAACTGAAAACCTCCCCATTAGGATTTTTTTTTTAATGCGAGCTGCTTTAGTTTTTTTATTATTGTAATAAATGTTGGAATCTAGTGTGGGATGTTTTATTTTAATTTAGTATTCTTTCATCTTTTTCTTCCTTCAATTCTTTTATCTCCCCATAGATGTGGAGAACAAAATTGACCACCCTAACAAAGCATTAATATGCTATTTATATCCATTTATACACGCACTTTGTTCAGCATTTTGAAAATTAGGATGACCTAAAGCACTAATGGTCAAAAAGTAGTATTACATACTCTATTGAAAAGAAACAGTTCAAATAAAGAAAAAAAAAAAAAAGAAAACTCTCGTTGTTTGACCATCTATCCATGCATCACCGAAAGTGCTTTTTTTTTTTTTTTTTTTTTTGCTTTTTGCTAAGAACGCCAAAAGTACTTTGTTTCCACGTTCAGAGAGAAGTCCCACATTTCATCCCATAGAGAAAAGGAGTGTGTTTTTAGCTTGAGACCAACTAGTACATATTTTTGATAAATGGATCTGATTAAAATTACACTAAAATAAAAATGCATACACTAAAATAAAAATGAATATAGAATGGATAGTTTTGATTCAGGTGTTACCATGCAAATCTCTACTCTATAAAAGCAACGCGGCAATGACAACATTGTGGAAAATTAATATCTTCTGATAGTCTTTCGCCCTTTACCTCAACAAAAGTTTCTTATTCCCTCAAAAATATTTTTTTTTTAAATAAGTTCTTGCAATTACAAATAAAAGCATGGACCGTCCAGTCTGGTTAATGAAAAGGGAAGCCCAACCTAGTCCGTATGGGCTTGGGGTTTGGCCGGGCCTCCCAAATTTTTGTAATGAAATTTTAAAAACATTATCTAATTGGGCTGGCCCAGTCCGACTCGGTTTTAGTTTGGGCTTAAATCTTTAGTCTAGCTAGCCCAACGCTTAAGTAGGGCCAGGGCTGGGCAGGCCCGAACCAAAAGAGACTGTGACACGAACCCCAGTTAGGTGGTGATGTGGTAGATTAAATTAAGTTAAATAAACCAAATTTTAATTAATTAATAACATATTAAAATAAACGTGATAAAATTTAAACTTTTAAATAATTACCCCTAGACTAAAGTAGCTTAAAATAACAAAATAATAATAAAAAAAAAGAATAAGAATGAGTCGGCTACACTAGACCCACATTTGTGCACACACATAGTATCGATATAAATACATATAACCATTGTCCAAACAAAAGAAAACGATTAAATATTACATGCTTCAACTAAATAAGTAAATAACCTAATTAAAGACTCTTACGATCCATGCGTCCGTTTGGTAAAGTGCTAGTCAACCCTATGTTGCAATTCACCTAGTGGGGAGAATTTAAAAATAAAAAATAAAAATTGTGAGCCGAAGGCTCAATAGAACTTGAGCTTTGAAAACATTAAATTTTAATATAAAATTCATTATTAACACAATGATTATAAAATACAATAAAGTAACTTTATTGATCTCATTCTTACCATTTGCTCCATTATTCAACTAGGAATAATATTATCATTTTGCCTTAAGCAAAGCCAATAAAATCACCACAGTAGTGGCCTAGTTGGGTTTCGAGACCTGCCCCCAAAGTCGCTCTCTGTATGACCTGATCTCTGAATGTGGCATCATGCCCTAATATATCATTTCAAACGATATATCTAACTCGTTCAGTCCTATTTCATTATTCAAGTCTCATATCACCAAATTTCTCATTTATATTCATTATTCCGTTCATTGTGATTATTTCATTATTCATCAGCTACTGACAATAGCTGAATTTATTCATTTAAATCATTTCTCAAAACATTTCAGAAAATACTTTGTAGCCAAATCCTTTTTGAAATCATGGCTAACAAAGAAGAGGGACTAGAGTCCTACCTCGTTATCCATACGAGAGCGCAAGCACCATAGTCCCGTCTCGCTATACATCAGCTCCCTAGAACCACAAACAGCCTTATATATGAACTAGATTCGTCGATATCTAATTTAGAGTATTCTACAATACTATATTATCTCATGGTGCCAGTGTGCCTTTGATATTCACAAAATCAGGTTGCAAGGTCAAGGTCTCTATTCAAGTTTTAAACGATGAAAATGGGTGTAAAACAATCATGTTTACATGGCCCGATCAGCCTGCCAAACTTCTACAGTTCGGCCTACTGGCCATCTCGATCTGGCCTGCAGTTCGGCCTGTCAAAGAAATGAGTCCGACTTGCCGAACTATGAATCTGGCCTGTCGAAGCTCAAGTTTGGCCTGCCGATCTATCAAAATTTGAAAAATTTTAGATTTCGAGCCTCAGCCTCCCCAACTCAAATCACATTTTAAACTTGTTTTTACAATTCCAAGAGCATGGATAATGTTCAAAAATGATATATTAACATAATAGAACATATCTAAATGCTTTTCAACAAGTTTTCCACAAGGATTTTTGAATTATTCCAAAAATGCAAAAAAAGTAAAAACTTGGTTTAGCATGGTTTTTTTCCAATCAAGTTTAGATTCATGATGATTTGGGTTCTACAAACTTAGATTGAAGGGTTTCTAAGCTCAAAGAAACTCGGATTACAACTTACAAGGAAGCTAAAAAATTTGAAAATAAACTTTGAAATTTTGAAAAAAAAAAAGTAAACTAACCTCAAATTCGAGCTTTGAACTAAGTTTATGGAGGCCCAAACATGCTTCTTGACTTCTAATCCTACTGGGAATCGAGGGGTTCTTGCTCGATTTGGAACAAAATGAGAGAGGGAAGAGAGAGAGAGTGACGGTGAGAAAGAGGGAAAAAGAGTGCAAAGAGTGAGGGAATGAGAGAGAGGAAGAGAGTTTAAATAGAGAAAACAAGTGGGTTTTTCAGTTATAAAACCATGTCTCGCACATAGTTTTCAAAGAGGGACATGTTAGGCATTTGACAAATTATTTTATTTCAAAATTCAAAATAACTAATAAAAATAATTAAAAATAAAATTAATTGAAAAATATCATAAAATAATTTGATTAAGTTCAAATTATAATAAGGTACACTAATCTACTATTTTACAATAATTATACTTAATTAATTCCTTGGGAGTTCTAGACTGACCATGGGCTAGCCTAGTTGGCCCGACTTAAATTGATAGCTCTGCCTCCAATTGTTTTAGAAACATGTCTACAAAGGGCGATGAGTGGTAATTACAAAGAATAAACGGGTCAATTAATGATTGTTTTAAAGAGGTTTTAAATTTCTCTAAAAATAAGGTTTTAAATTATGTGCAATATGCGCTTTATGCAATTTCTTAGAAAGAAGACATTATTCGGTTTGTTTACACTCTATCATTGACTTGCATTTCATCAGGTCGTGTCCTTGACCTCTCTCCACTCTTTATGAAATTTCCTTCAATTCATATATACAAAAAAGAGGACTTCTCAACCATTTGGCCATAAAGTTATCTTTTTTATGAGTGGTAATTAATAAGAATCGATGGGGTCAGTTATTGTTTTAAAAAGCATAACAAATTGTTGTTTCAATTATGTTCTATGAAATTTCTTTGGTTTTGTCCATTTCTATACACACATCATTGACTTGCTCGGTGGTGTCCTTATCCTCTTTCTACTTTCTAGGAAATTTCCTTTAAATATACAGAAGAAATGTCTAATGGTAGCACCTAAAAAATAAAACATTAGGAGACTATACATATCAATATTTTTTGTGTACTTTTTATTTTTATGTGATTTTGACCCAGTCAAATGGTCAAAAAACAATCACTACTATTGAATAAGGTTATACAATAAAGAGACCCTTATTTTAAAATTAAAAATTTTGGTTCTACAAATTTCCTAAGAAAAATTAAATATAACATTTGAATAACAATGTGTTGAAGTATAAATCAAAATAACATATAATATATATTATTTTCACATTTTTATAGCATTGACAATGGTTCTAAAGTCGTAATTTTTCTGAGCGAAAAAATTTCGTTCCCTTACCAAATATCGATGAACACAAAATGGGCAATAACATAAAGTAATCCATAAGAACACCTTGGCGGAAAACATGTATTCTATTCGTCTATCTCATTTACAAGTGCAAACGTCTACAAAGGGTGATGAGTGGTAATTACAAAGAATAATTGGGTCAATTAATTATTATTTTTTTAAAAAAAGTAACAGAATAGGTGGAATCAATATGCTATGAAAATTCCTGAAAAGAGATCATTATTGGTTCTGGCCATTTGTATAAAACCATCACTGACTTGCATTTCTTGTTAGTCTTTACCTAGTTATTGTCTTTTGTTAGTCTTTACCTTCGTAGAAGTTTTCTTGTTCCCTCAAAAACACTTTTTTTTTAATAAAAAGGTTCGTGCAATTACAAATCTAAAGCATTAATTCCCAATTGCTTTTGAACGAATCCGTAAGAACTCCTTGGTAGAAAACATGTATTCATCCATATCATTTACAAGTGCAAACAAAAAACGTCTACAAAGAGAGATGAGTGGTAATTAATAATAATGAATGGGTCAATTATTGTTTTAAAAAATCAACAAATTAGCTGTAACTAGTTTCTAGAAAGTGAACACTATTGGTTAGTTTTGTCCATATCTTTATAGCTCATCGTTGACTTCCAATTCATCAGGTCTTTTCCATGCGTTCTTTCCACTTTCTAGGAAATTTCCTTCGATTTTACAAAAAGAGGACTTCTCAATAATTGTAATCACGTTATACATTTACATTCGGGCGTCACGCATCTCTCTTTCATTTCTCACAGCAGTTCATCTCTTTCCAAACGCGGAAAGCTATTTGTTATTTAAAAAAAGAAGAAGAAGAAGAAGAAGAAGAAGAAGAAGAAGATCGAAGAAAAGACAAAAGAAGCTTTTAGTTTTTTTATTCCAAATATTATTAGCTTGAGGGTGTATGACTATGGCTACAACTTCTTCTTATGTTGTCCCCGATTCATACAAGTATGACGTTTTTATCAGTTTCAGAGGAGAGGACACTCGTAAGAACTTTACTAGCCATCTTTATGCTGTGTTATGCCGGAATCAAATCGATACTTACATCGATGAGAAAAGTCTGGAGAGAGGAGAGGAAATTTCACCCGCGCTTCTGACTGCAATTGAGGAATCTTGGATTTCAATAATTGTCTTCTCAATGGATTATGCTTCTTCAACATGGTGTTTAGATGAATTAGTGCACATACTCAAATGCAAGAAAGAAAGAGGACAAACTGTTTTACCTGTCTTCTATGGAGTCAATCCATCAGATGTGAGGAAACAAAAGGAAAGTTATGGCGCTGCTTTTGCTGCACATGAAAAACGCTTTGAGAGCAACATGAGCAAGGTGGAAGAGTGGAAGGATGCTTTGACCGAGGCAACAATGCTGTCTGGTTTTGATTCGCGAGATGAGTGAGTTTAATCTGTATAATATATTTTTCTTTCTTTTTTTCCAAAAAATTAAAATTCAATATTTCATCATGCATGCCTGATAATTAATAAGATCTGTACCAAGAGAAAAGCACCACTTGATAGATATACCCATAGATGCTTAGATGCTTTAGTGGTCACCTCGCCTCAACTGGTTGATGAGTGGAGGGACCAGAAACATTTTCAGTAGAGGCGCTAAAAAAAAAAAAAAGAAGAGATAGAGATGTGGTTATATGTTTTAATTATTAGGTGGAACCACGATTATAATTTTTCTTGAAAAATAAAGGACAAATAATATATTTCATATTTTCAATGGGGCATAATTATAATCTTTTGTTTAAAAATAAGAAAAAGATTATGGGCATAATGAAAAATTTCAAAAGTTGATTACCTTTTTTGTGTCTGTATCCGTCATGTTAGATGATAAATTATAGTTGATTACACAATGTCCATATATAATGTAGAAAAAGAAGAAATCAATCTTCATATAAAGAAGTGGATGTTGCTGGATTATTTTATCATAATTTGTTAAATTCTTTTTGTTGTTGTATAAAATCTTATCTAAAGAAAAATAATGAACAGAACCTCCACACAAAACAAAAGAAAGACAGATCTTCATATGGCGCCGAACACACACACACAGACTCCATAGTCTTCATCCCGTGTTTCCTCATTGGTGCTATTGTGTGGGTGTGTACTGTATTTATACCTACATCAAAAATTTGGTCCAAATCAGCTGCAAAAAAACATATTCGAAAGAGCTTTAAGAATATTTTAATATTATAAAACAAGTCATAAATAGGGTTGTCAAGCATAAATATAGTTTAACTTGAAATTTTCAATTTAAAAAAAAATAAATAATAAAATAGATGTATATAACCAAGTAATCCCGAAGTGATATATATATATACATATATATATGTTGCTGGACCAAACAATCATATAATTTGATACCAACTCAGATAAAGTACAACAGTCGTAATATTGTTAAATTTGCTCGGAAAAGAAGTATATATGTAAATGAAGTTTTTTTAAAAGATATATAATTTTATTGTGTCCCTCTTTGTTTCACCATTGTTTTTTTCATATCAGTTGCTTCTCTTATTACTACTGTAGGTATGAGTCAAAGCTAATTGAGAAGATTGTGGAACATGTAATGAGGATATTAGATCGTCAGCCGCCAAAATCTGCTGTCTTCTTTAAGGATCTTGTTGGACTAGAGCCACACCTTAAGGAAATTGAATCACTCTTATGTTTTGGATCACAAAATATCCGTAGGATAGGCCTTTGGGGGATGGGTGGTATAGGCAAGACAACTCTTGCTCGTGCTGTTTTTAATCAATTGTCTTCTCGGTTTGATGGTTGCTGCTTCCTTGAAAATGTTAGGGAAGAGTCACAGAAACATGGACTGACTTATTTGAAAGCAGTACTTTTTTCTGAATTGTTCGACAGAGGAAATTCAAAAGTCAATTACTTTGTGGAAAATAAGCTTCGGAAGAAAAAGGTTCTCATTGTTCTTGACGATGTTGATAATATAGCACAGCTAGAGGGTTTGGCTGGAGATGACAATTGGTTTGGACAGGGAAGCAAAATCTTGATAACGACAAGGGATGCACAATTGCTTAAAAGGGATGTTGATGGTATTTATGAAGTTGAAGCATTAGATTTTGAAGAGGCACTTGAAGTTTTTTATTTGAATGCCTTCAAGAGAAAGCCCTCTGAAACACGTTTTGTTGAGATGTCTAAAGAAATAGTAAAGTTTATTAACGGCAATCCATTAGCTCTTAAAATTTTAGGTTCCTCTCTTCATTCTGGAACTATTGGAGAATGGGAAAGCGCGTTAAAGAAACTAAAAGTATTTCCCCATCCAGACATTCAAAAGGTGTTGAAAATAAGTTATGATGGGTTGGATGACAGGGAGCAGGATATTCTGCTTGATATTGCATGTTTTCTTAAAGGAGAGGAAAGAGATTTCATAGAAAGCATCTTAGATGGTTCTGATTTGTTTGCAAAAGTTGGGGTTAAAGTTCTTGTAGACAAGTCTCTTGTAACCATTACATTTGGTGATAAAATTGGGATGCATGATTTGATACAAGAGATGTGTTGGGAAATTGTTCGCCTACAGTCAATTAAAGAGCCTGAAAAACGCAGTCGTCTGTGGGTTCCTCAAGATGTCTATCATGTTTTAGCAAATGATAAGGTAATGTACAAAATGCTAAGCAATGTAATCTTTATCTCTCTATGCACAGGATAGTTTTTTTTTTTCTTTTATGTTTTGTATTTCTATCTAGTCTAATTTGTTTATAATTTTTAGGGGACTGGAGCAATTGAAGGAATATCCCTTGACATCTCTAAGATGAGTGGAGACCTACACTTGAGACCTACAGCTTTCAAGGAGATGTGTAATCTGAGATTTCTTAAGATCTATTACTCAGAGCATTTCAATCATGATAAGATGATAGTAAACTTTACTCGGGAGATACAATTTCCTCGCTCTCTAAGATATCTTTGTTGGTATAACTATCCTTCAAAGTCTTTGCCGTTAGAGTTTAAGCCACACAATCTGGTTCAACTTGACATGCCTCATAGTCAACTTAAGCAACTTCCGAATGTTGTTCAGGTATGCTAAATTTTTATTTACGTTATGAATATTATGTATATAATTCCTCTATATTAATACACGTATTTTGACAAAATAAAGTTTATTAATCGATAATCTAATTATTGTTATTATTATTTTTTTTTTTTTTTTTTTTTTTGTAGATTCTTGAAAACTTAAAACGTATCAACCTTTCATATTCCAAGCAATTAGTCAAAGTCTCATACCTATCTCGGGCTTTGAAATTAGAAAGTATTGATCTTAGGGATTGTACAAGTTTAATTGAAGTTCCACCGCTTAATTCCCAAATGCATCTTAAATTTCTTAGACTTGACGGTTGCGCTATGATTAAATCTCTTCCAAAAATATCTGGGAATATAAAACGCTTATATGTATCAAGGACTGCAATAACAGAATTGCCCTCATCAATTGGGTCTTTTGAAAATCTTGTGCATTTGAGACTCTGGGGATGTCAACACATCAAGAATCTTCCAACTCTTTCAAGGAATATTGAATTTTTATATATGAGTGGCACATCAATAAAACAAGTGTCTTCATCATCAATTGAGAGTCTTCATCGTCTGCTGTATTTTGATCTTTCAGAATGCCAAAAGCTTGAGAGTCTCCCAACAAACATTTTCAAGTTGAAGTCTCTTGAAAACCTCGATCTAGGAGGTTGCTCAAGATTGAAAAAATTCACAAAGGCTCCTTCTACTTTAAGGGAAACAGGGATCCAAGACTTACCCAACTCTTTTATGATTAAAATGTTATTTGCGCTTCGTTATGAAGATATGAGTTGGCGTAAAAATCTCCAGTATGTTCCCAATTGGGTTTATAATTTAAGCTGTCTTAAATTCTTATCATTCCATGACTGTTCGAAATTTGAACATCTACGAAACAGGTTATTTCCATTGACCTCTATACGTCACCTGCGTCTTCATGGATGCAATGTTGTTGAAATTCCCGAGTGGCTGAGCGTTTTATCCTCGTTAAACTCTTTAAGTTTAGGAGAAAACAATTTTGAAAAAATACCTTCAAGCATCATGCTACTTCATCAGCTGCAAACACTCCAGATTCAAAATTGCAAGAAGCTTCGGTCTTTGCCACAACTTCCATTGTCTATAAATGAGGTTAATGCAAGTGGATGTACTTCACTGGAGACATTATCAAGTTCGGGTTCTAAATTCGCACTAAGACATCTGACTGGAAATTTTTCAACCTATCTAAACAAGGAATTTACATTTACAAAGTGTTGGAAATTAGAACGGAACGAACGCGACGACTTAAGTGATATCTTATACAGTGTTGAAAAATCAACGGTATGTATGTATTTTGCAATCTTCTTTTTTTTAATGTAATATTATCATTCACGATACAATAATCTTGTTTGTATTAGTGCAGCAAGGATCAAATTTTTCTGGCCTTAGATTTTGTTATCCGGGAAGTGAAATTCCAAATTGGTTCAGCCATCGAGCTGAGGGGGATTCAATAAGTACAAAGCTTCCAAAAGATTGGAATAATTCTAATTTTTGGGGTTTTGCAATTTGCCTTGTTGCTCCATCAATATTTGCAGGCTTCAAATATTCTTCCCAGCGCTATCAGCAATGTTTTGATATTCATGTACATCTTAAAAACAAGTCTGGTCCAATCTGCAAACTAGAAAATCCTTATTTTGCTGACATTGTTGTATGGATGACTAATGAGGAAGTAGAAGCAGCTAAAATGACTAGTAGTGGTACTAGTTTAGACCATGTCTTCATCTTGCTCTTGCCAGCCTTCAAATTTAAGAAATATTATGATGCAATAGAGGCATCATTCTATTTGAAATACGGAGCTTGGCGGGGTGACCATTTTGAACTGACGAGATGTGGTTATATGGCGAAAAGGATTGGAGTTGGATTGATTTATGGGAAAGAAGAAAAGGAATAATTCTGTATCTCCAACTCCCCTTTTCTATCATCTATCTGGTACTTTGCTCACACTTTACATTAAAAGTGTTTTTTTTTTTTTCTCTTTTTACAATTCATTACTTGAAAAGTTGGAAATCGATGATGTCTACATAATTCATCTGGTTTGGTGTGCTCTGTTCGTCTTTTTTTTTTTTTTTTTTTAACTTCTAAGCTTTGGATTCTTTACCTTTGGGCGTTTTGCAGAAATGCAAGTGGAGGCAAAGTTGAATTCTTTTTCAGCATATTTTGCAATTTTCCAGGAACTTCATTGAAAGGTAATTTAAATGTTACAACATGGGAATAAGCTCATATTTCTCTGTCAGTTTCCTTTCATTAGTTAAGTTTGTTTTTTAAGAGATTGATGATGAATTGTACTTGCCTGTTTTGAGCTTAATTAAGATTTTATGTTTTCTTATTGATACGATCAGATAGTTGGTCAATAATCAATTATATTTATAACAGGATCAAAAGAAATATTTTTTGTTCCCTATTTATACCTACATTCTACTATTTTCGTTTCCATTTTTGTGCCTAAATCTAAGAAATTCCTCAAGGCTACAAGTAATACAAATATTGATTGTCCAATCTTGTGGATTGACCTATTGTTCTATGAATTAAAGAAATTTACAAATCATTCGTCTCTCTAGACTCACTGAATAAGAAATTCCTCATCTCATGTGCCACGTGTTTGATTTGGAGTTGGTGTTGGTGGGCCTAAAGAAAAGATTTTTTTTTGGTTTTTTTGGATAATGAAGGGGAGATGTTTATCATCCTGTCTTGTACAGATGTACACGAAATCGATTGGCGGCTGTGTATAGAGGAACGTGTTCTTAGAATAACCTCCCAAATCCCCATAATCCAACCAAAATGTCATGTGGAATGCGCGTAATATCTACACATATATACAAATATAAAATATATATGTAGTATTATTACTAAAAATTTCTTGCTATATTCTCTTCTCTCCTCAAAATATCATAATTTTATTCAAAAATATTTTTTATAATGTCTGCTAATGCTAACAGTAGTTGTGCTACTTCGTCCCACGGTGAGTCCCAAAGCGACAAACTAGGTGAGTGTTGTAATAAATTATGTTTGTCTTGATTAATTATAATGCAGATTAGTGGTGGCTAAATTTTGGTTATGACTGAATGTAGAAGAAAGCGATGAAGAATTGTTCAGGGTTTCAGACATGGTGTTGGAAGCTCAAGCTCATCAACCTCTCTCCAACTCCAACAATACACCGCCTCCACCACAACTATTGCCGCGGATTGGATTTCCCGAAAAAGGGCGGAGCGGACCCAACCTTTTTGATATGGAACACAAAAGACTTGAGAGGTGCCCAACTATTTTCCACTAATGTCTAGCTTAGCCATTGTGATTGTCATTATTATGTCTTAATTTAAAACTAATCGATCTGTCCGTGAGTTTTTTGTGTTATCAGTTTGCTTAAGAATAGGGTCTCCGCCCAACAAGCCCGCGAAAGAGAGAAGGTTTACGTGTGTGATTTAGAATCAAGAGCTAAACAAATGCAAGATATCAACTCAAAGCTTGAAGAAAACATCTCCACTTTGATGAACGAAAATACCATCCTTCGTAAGGTGAATTCTCTCTTTAATTGCTTAATTATAATTAATTAATTTAATTAATCACCAACTGAAAACATATTAGATTTAAGAGTGAATTCTAAAATTAATATTGTAATCTCAACGCAGGTTCTCATGAACACTAGGTCTAAAGTTTATCAGAGTATTGAGCCAAAGAACGATATTCTAAGCAGGCACTAACTGATAATTTTTTCCCACTAATCATCAATTGTATATTTACTCTGAGCTGATTTTGTTCTATTGGTCTATATGGATGTATAAAACGGCCAATTTACATTTGTTTCTTCTTTCTCTCTTCCTTTGCTTGCTGTTTAAATTTGTATTAATCTTTTACATATGAACTAGTACGTTGTCATTTTTAGAGCATTAGCATAAAGATTAGATATCTGATCATGTATATGTCTATGCTCAGACCAAAACGCCACTTGATTCTTATAGGTGTTTCCCACATTGGTTTAATTGAATCAATAACAGTGCAAAACTTTCATATATTATAGTATAAAGCAAAAAATAGCTGAATCGTGTAAAGCTCTTATATGCTATAATGGGTAAACCAATTTTTTTACTTTAAACTAATTTGTCAAACACTCTTTTTAAGTGTTCATATTGCTCTCAATGGTTGATGTTTAGACAATGAAAAACATCAACAATCCTTGGTCTATGTATTGAATTTTTTGTTTAAACATTACAACATTGGCTTTTCAAATATTTTAAAAATAATAATTTACTTTTACAACTCTCAAAATCATGATTATGTAAAAAATAAATATAGCATTAAAAATAAAATTATTTATTAGAGCACAAGTCAAAATAACAAATTAAATATGTTATTTTTCACATTTTTTTCCCAAGTATAACATTAACATTTACTTACAATTTTGTGAGCAAATATTCACACCTTCGTTCCCAATCATCTAATCAGTAAACACAAAAATGCCCGTAAACTAATATCACCAATTAAATTGGTAGTTGTAACAAAAAAAAATAAATAAACGAACATATAGCGGTACCAAATATATGTTCCTTAACAAAGATGTGTTCCAGTCGGTTCTACATCGCCAACGACTTCCATGATCATCAAAATTTATCTTTCTTGCACTTGATAATAGAAATGAAAATTCTTTAATAAATTATGCTTAAATAAACACGGAAATTATAGAATATATATTCAATTAATGCAGCTAATTACAAAAATTAACCTCATAACTAAAGATTTGTTCAAGGGGGCGTTACACTTGGTATCTTTAATTCGTAGCCATATTTTGATGCTTACACCCTTTATATTGCCATTTTGAGGACTAGCACTGCCCCAAAACATGTCTATATGTGTCGTTATTAAGAATGAAAACATCGATATCCAAGGAAATATCAATACTTAAATTTTATGAAAACATTAGAAACTGACGTGAAATATAAAAAGCCATCTAAAATAGTTTATTTTTAAATGAGGCTTTAAAAAACTCTAAAATTGTTAATAATACAAAATTTAGATGAAAATCTCATTCTAAATACTAAGTATGTGATAAATATAAATTGTAAAAATTGATCATAATATGATAAATGATATGCATCGAGTAAAATAGTTAAAAGTTAATCTAATACATGTACTTTTTATGCATAATTTTGTACACGAAAAGAAAACACCAATGCCATAAAAAGCTTTTAAGAGGTTTAAAGGTATTTAGAATATTTTCTTGATTTCAACAAAATTGATATTAAGACATAGAGTTTGAATAGTTTTTTATATAATTATAAACATGCCATGCATATCTCTTGATCTCTTCCTACTATCCCTCCATGTATAGCAAATTGTGAGTTGATCAAATTGCCAAAAAGTAAGCAATAATACCAAGTTCTCCACTTTTCAAGTTTTTCTCTAGCTCTATTACCTACAAATTTGTTCATCTCATTATATAAAGTTTAAAATGATTGGAAAGACTACAGACTATATATAAAGTAAATAGAAAACATGAGTTTTACAATAACATTGAAAAATAAATTTATAAAGACTACATTAGAAAAAACTTCAAAAAAGTTTGAAAAAAAGACATGAATTTTATGACATTTTACAAGTAAATTAAGCAAAAAAAAAAATATAAAGCATGAATATTCTGTTGATATTTTGCTGATATTTTCGTGGAAATTTTTATAAAATTTTCTAATATTTTGCTATTTAACACTACAATTTTTACTGAAATTAATATTTCTATCAAAATATCGATATCCGCAAATATTTCTATGAAAACTTTTAAATATTCTACGAAAAAGATATAGCATCCCCTATTTTCATATTGATACTCCAAAAAAATATGAAAATTTGTATAAAAATAGCAGCAAAAGTGTAGATTTTTCAATCCTTAGTCATTACCTATAAAGTGCCTTTGTGTTGTTATAAAGCAAGCTAAAAAAAGAAAGGAGCAAGCGAATGGCAAAAACACGGCATTGCCCAATATATTTTTACAAGATTGCCATCACTTTCCTTAACCCAACAATGAACAATGTTGGTTTTTTTTTTTTTTTTTGTCCTTTTATTTCCCTCCAAAGTTCTCTCCTTCTCACTAAGGCAGAACACTTAGAGTCCGTTTGGTTCATAGATTTGAATAGAGAATTTGAATGAAAATTTAAATTTTTGTAAGAGAAAATACTAGAGCAAAATAATTCAAGTTATGTTTAAAACCACGAACCAAACGAGCCCTTAATTTTCAAACAATAAAACACAAGCAGGGGTCCTAAGATCCAACTTGAGAAGCTATTGCTCCTACATTTGCTCTCTATGTGAGCCTTTTACGCTCTGCTCTTGGCCTTTTCGCGTGCCCTGTTTTTTTTTTTTTTTTTTTTTTGGAAAGTTGGTGTGCCATTATAGTGGGTCTGGAAACATAAATTTAAACTAAAGATTAAAACTAAAAGCACTATAATAATTCAAATTTTATTAATAAAACATCATCATAAAATTGAGTTGAATTAAAATTTTATGGTTCAAACATATGTTCCCAAACAGGCGCTTACGAAGTTTTATTTCCACCAAAAAAAATAATAATAATTGAGAAATGGCTTGTGCATTTGGGTTTCAGTAGCACTGATGGAACTTGAGAAGTGGCCTTCTCAATAATTGCCATTTTGAATACTTCTTCTATGGAAACCCCTAACGGTATTGCACGTTTTAAAATCGTTAAATTTTATATGTTTTGCAAAAAAAATTTTAGCTCTCACCAAAGAAATTGCGATTTTGGATCCAAAAGTTACCCACACAGATTGCTCTTATCAAATCTAGGTCGCTCACAATGGCTGTTGTCTTCCTATTTTCATCTTAGATAAGAAACAGACAATAAAAATCTCTCTGTAGATTTCTAGAAAGAAAGAGAAGAATACTTTGAGAGTTATGCATTGCTTACGCTGGTTTTTAAATAGTCCATGAATTTTAATTAAAAGAGTGTTTAGCCGTTGTGATTCAGACCATTTTTTCAGTTATAAATAGTGTGAAGTTGTCACATGTTACAGTAACAATTAAAAAAAATCGCTATAATATAAAACTCTCACAAACTACAGTAAAAACAGTTCTAACCAACGGTTCTAATTACCCTATCAAATGCCCTATAAGTTTTATTTGAGTGCAGTAGAATATTCAATACATGCTTTTTGGGTTTTTTTTTTTTTAAAAAAAATCATGCGTAAAGATGAATTAGCTTTTAATATGCATGTCTCTTCTTATTTTACTTCAACTAGTCCATTGTATTTAATTTAAATATTTCAATGTAGTGAAATATTTGACACATTATTTTCTTCTTTTACAAGTGTACTTGGGTGTTTAAAGAGTAGCTAAAACCAGTCAAACCAATGGTTTGAACTGTGAATAATATAAAACTTTCATTTGCAATAATAAAAAACAACAATATAAAGCACTTGTTACACTTTTCAAAAGTAATTTAATCGTTTAAACTACTCTCTCAAACGGCCTAAGTAACATAGCTCTATCTTTTTAGAATGTGTTTGCTCTATCACAAATTCATGTGCAATGGAGGTGAATTGGCTTTATCTTTACATGTATATACATGCTTTTTGGTATGTTTCATCCATATTGTGAACGCTTGTATCGCACTGGTTTTATTTCAGGAACTTGCATATGTTGATAATGAATATATTTCCATGTAACACGTACTCATTGTTGAGGATGATATTGCCCAAAAAACGAAAAGCTTAAGAATTAAAAAAAAAAACACACACACGCACACACAAAGAAAGCTAATTAACTAAATATCTTAATTACGAACAAATTTGATTTAAAACACAAAAAAGAGACCATTTATGTTATCAATTATTGATACATATACAGGCTACATGTCAATTTTTATTAAAAAATTGACATCGTTTCCAATAGAGTAATTTGTTAAGATTTATAAAATTAAGATACAAACCGTTAAAATTAAAAATTTTCAAGTCAGATTACAACTATATAATAAAAAAAATAAAAAATTTAAATTTTTAAAACATTTTAAAATAAATATTATTTTTTAAAAATATTTATAATAAATATCATATTTATAATATAAAATAAGATATATTTACATCACGAAGATAAGAGTAAACATATTATTTACATAATAATAAATAAAATCATTTAAACTATAAATAAAAAATTATTTTTATAATATAAAATTAATATTTATTATAAATATTTTTAAAATTATAAGGGTACTCAATTGGTTTTGGAAGTGACATTTCCCACTCTTGCTCTAAAAAAATAAATAAATAAAACCCCTTTTTCCCTCTTTTCCCTAGCTCTTCTCCCCTTCCCGCCCTGCGCCATATAACGCCAGCCACCGCCGTTCCGTCCTAGCTTCCAACCTGCCGTTTGATGATTTTGCTGCCGGAGATCCAGCGTAAAAAGCCGCCGGTTCTAGAACCTCCTGGTTCGGCTGGTGTTCCGAACCCCTGAGTTCACCTGGTCCGGAAGCTCTGGATTGTGATCTTGAATTGATTGTTGACGGTAGATGAACGCGAAGCTCTCAATCGCAATATAAGGAAACATCTGGTTTGGAGTCTTGTACGATTGGCGATAAAAGTGATTAGACTAAAAAAATCATAGATTTGTATGATCGAATTTCTTTTGAATATGAAATCCTCATAGCTTGGCCGATCATATCATGAGTTTGGTCAGACTAAGACATCTCTCTTCAGCCATACAGTCAACTTTGAAACACAACAAACCAAACCTTGGGACAACTATAAATCTCTCAATCTTAGAGACCCACTTGACTAAATGCCGAAATTTGAAGCAGTTCAAGCAAGCTTTCTCTCAGATGATCCTGACTGGCTTTATCAAAGACACATTCGCCGCAAGCAGGCTTCTCAAGTTCTCAACTGATTTGCCCTTCGTTCATATTGATTACTCGTTCCACATCTTTAATCTCATTGAGAACCCAAATGGGTTCATTTGGAACACCATGATGAGAGCCTGTGTTCAGAGAAACTGCCCTCAAATGGCTTTTTACTTGTACAAGTTTATGCTGGAGGAAAATGTGGGTCCTGATAACTATACGTTCCCGGCTCTAATTCACGCCTGCGCCGTTCGGTTATCCGAGAATGAAGGGAAGCAGATTCATAGTCATGTTTTCAAGATTGGTTTTGACTCGGATGTTTATGTTCAAAACAACTTGATCAATTTGTATGCTGTTTGTGAGAACATGGCTGATGCACGATGGCTGTTTGATGAAAGTCCTTGCTTGGATTCGGTTTCTTGGAATTCGATCCTTGGCGGGTATGTTCAGACTGGGGATGTTGAGGAGGCTAAGTATATCTATGATCGGATGCCAGAAAGGAACACGATTGCTTCAAATTCAATGATTGTGTTATTTGGTAAGGCGGGTCGGGTGAATGAGGCTTGCTTTTTGTTTGATGAAATGCCGGAGAAAGACATAATTTCGTGGAGCGCATTGATTTCTTGTTACGAGCAGAACGAGATGTATGATGAGGCTTTGGCTATGTTTGTGAAAATGATTTCTAAAGGAGTGAAGGTGGATGAAGTTGTAGTGATAACTGCTCTTTCTGCATGTGCGCAATTGTTGGGGGTCCTGACAGGGAAATTGATTCATAGCTTGGTCGTTAAAATAGGAATTGAAACTTATCTCAACCTTCAGAATGCTTTGATTCACATGTACTCAAGTTGTGGGGATATAATGGCTGCCAAGAACTTGTTCCGTTCTGCCAGCCATTTGAACCAGATAACTTGGAACTCTATGCTATCTGGATACTTAAGATGTGGCTCAGTTGAAGACGCCAAGGAATTTTTCGATTTTATGCCTGAGAAAGATGTTGTATCATGGAGCGCAATGATATCAGGTTATGCTCAACATGACCAATTCCCCGAGACTCTAGCATTGTTTCAAGAAATGCAGCATTTTGGAATTAGGCCTGACGAGACCACTTTGGTCAGTGTGATATCAGCTTGCACCCATTTGGCTGCCCTTGACCTAGGAACATGGATTCATGCTTATATAAGGAAAAACGATCTACAGGTTAATGCGATTTTGGGCACAACCCTTGTTGACATGTACATGAAATGCGGTTGTGTAGAAAGCGCATTGGAAGTTTTTCATGGAATGACAGAGAAGGGTATTTCCACTTGGAATGCTCTCATCCTTGGGTTGGCAATGAATGGGCTAGTGGAGAAGTCACTGGACATATTCTCGGAGATGAAAGCATGCGGCGTAACACCAAATGAGATCACTTTTGTGGCAGTTCTTGGAGCGTGTCGACACATGGGCCTAGTGGACGAGGGTCATCGTCATTTCGACTCCATGATTCGAGAACACAAGATAGTACCAAATGTTAAGCATTATGGATGTATGGTTGATCTTTTAGGACGTGCAGGCAATCTGAAAGAGGCTGAGGATCTCATCGAAAGTATGCCTATGGTACCGGATGTAGCGACTTGGGGCGCCTTACTTGGAGCTTGTAGGAAGCACGGCAACCATGACATGGGGGAGAGGATTGGAAGAAGGCTCATTGAGCTTCAGCCTGACCATGATGGTTTCCATGTGTTATTGTCTAACATTTGTGCTTCACGAGGTAATTGGGACAATGTTCTTGAGATTAGGGGAACAATGGTGCAACATGGTGTGGTGAAGACTCCAGGTTGTAGCATGATCGAGGCAAATGGAATAGTCCATGAGTTCCTTGCTGGAGACAAGACACACCCTCTGATTAACGAGATTGAAGCAAAGTTGGATGAAATTGCAATCAAATTGAAAATGGAAGGTTATGCACCAGACACAAATGAGGTTTTTCTTGACATTGACAAAGAAGAGAAGGAAACTGCTCTTCTAAAACATAGTGAAAAGCTTGCAATTGCCTTTGGGCTTATCAGTACAAGTCCTCCAATGCCAATAAGGATAATGAAGAATCTGAGAATATGTAATGATTGTCACAACGCGGCAAAGTTCATCTCAAAAGCTTATGATCGGGTGATTGTGGTGAGGGATCGGCATCGCTTTCATCACTTTAACCAGGGATCTTGTTCTTGCCTAGATTATTGGTAGCATATTCACACACACAACTTTGATAGCCATCTCTCTGTCCAAAGGTTGAATCGTAAATGCTTGGAAAACTAATTGAAAGAGTTACTTTTTTACTCCTCAAAGATTCAATTTTCTTGATAAGGTTCAGGACCTTTCTTATTAACACTTCAGTTACCATACTAACAGACCAACGGAACTCAGAACTCAGCAACCGTGGTTTCATGTGGAAGGACATGTTGAAAGCGAAGTACTTTTTATCATCACTTGGCTAATAATTTGTTCTCGTACATTCTCAGTGAATCTTGAAAATATTCAAATAATCACTCTGGTGATGCTGTGGAATGAAACAACTACAAACCTCTTGTCAACTGTCAAGAAAGGTGAATTCTTTGTCCTCAGCTTTTTCCTTTTTTTTTTTTTTTATGCATGGAATAGTGAACAAAGGGAACTTTGCTTTGCACCTAGTTCAGCACATCTACAATCTCGAGAAAGCGAACAAGGTGGTTTAGAGCCTAATGCCAAACAAGTAGCAGGGGCTCAATTTTTGCTTTCTTGGAGATCTGACGAAGGTTGAGTTTTTCAAGTAAGATCAGTCCCTGTAAAGGAAAATTTATTTACCATGGTTTGGATTAACACAAAGTGTCACAGCACATTTCAGTCGTAATATATACGATAGCATGATCCATATTAGAAGAATCATGGACGTTGTGATACGTAAAAGATAAAAGCAGAAGACGAAGTAGACTTGCAACTCACTCTCAGACAATCATTTTTCAGTTTTGCATTCGGTATTGCCGGCATTTGCATCTCTGGAGCATGAATCTATGGAAACTGTTTTGAATAACAGATTTTGCACGAAGAGTTTGTTGACTTGCTTGAAATAAGCTTTCTTGCAATTTGGTAAATTCTAGAAGTAGACAACAAGAGATATGAAAGATATTCATAAAAAGAATTGTTTGCTCAATTGTGAAGTAGCCATTCTGAAATATGTATTTTAGGAAAGACTTTGAGCATCTTGTGATTTTGTGTATCATGGCCATGGATATTATACATAAATTCATAGCATAAGTTCAAGGCTCTCATATGCTTTTATTTAATCTGTTTCAAGCTGTTTTTCTACACCATTTCTTGTCAGTTGCGTTTAAAGTTTTGCTCGCTGATCTCTTTGTCTCTCAATAAAGCCTGTTGCAATGGTGGCTTTTAATTGACTGCAATGAACATGCTGCGTTCTTAAGAGGGAATCTTCTGCAGAAGTTGAACACGAGTGCAAGCTTGAGCCTCAACCTGAAAATGAAAGACATATATTACTATTTCCAATCCTTTCCTATCCCTTAATATCCACGCCAAAAAATAACAATAATAAAATAATAATAAATAAACAAACTTTTCCTATCCTGGGTATTGTAAATGTGAGAATTTTATGGTATGGTAATGGAAAATAGAAGTCAAATTTCTATCAAAATTGCTATCAGTTTGCTTGCTTTTTGCTTGTGAAATTAACCAATGTAACATTCAGCAACATATACTATGGTAAAAAACTCCTTACAAAGACGTTATTTGATACCAGCAGAATCTGTGGCTGGCAATGTTTTTTTCTAGAGGTTAGATGCAAGAAAATACAATTAACATGGTAAGATTTGGTGACATGCTATGCGTCGTATATAGCACATATGTAAACACACATTTGAAATAATATAATATGCATATGTTCAATATAATGTGGAAATTAATGAGAAGTCATGATTTATTGGTAGGGGTCATTTTTTTTAAGATCAATTGGGCCAGTCTAACCCAATTAAGTTTAACTATCTTTGATTACAGGAATTGGGTCTGGCCCAATTTGATTCAGTTCGACCATATAAAAAAATCAATATATATACACATATATATACACTCAGCCTTTCATGCATGTCCAATACAATGCTCATTCTGTTTTTATATATCCTATCACTGTACATCAAATCACATTTTTATGTGCTTATTCTCTCTCTCTTTAGTTTCTCAAATCCTCTCTCTTCTTTCTAGATCTTCTTCTTTCTGTCTCTAAAAGTTTTCTAGCATTTTACGATTTTCTATCTCGAGTCTTCTTAATCCGCACACAGATTACCCTTCAAGCCTTAAATATCCTTCATATTCCAAAAAACGCCTACAATTTTTTACCTCGATTTTTCTTTTCTCATATTTTTCTTTCTTTTTTAATGGACCCAAAGTACCAACATCTGAGGAAATACTTCTCATCACTTTACAAAAAGTTTTCAGAAAAATTATAAGTCAAGGATCACTCGACTATGGATCCTCATACGTTTTGGCATCCCCGGTGATGTAAGGATGCTGATAGAAGGAAAGATTCAACCGAATAACTTCAATCAAGACTATTAGCCAAAGTGCGATAAAAAGGAAAGCCCGTGCCATTGAGGTCAAATGTAACAAATATGGATAATAGAATTGTAACGGTAAATATACTTCGCCATGATTTATGTCAATAAATAGAGAGGATAAAATTAATTTCTACAAGGATAGGCTTTCTAAAGAAAACTTGGATGACCTTCATGTTTCTTTTCAGAACTATACAAGTGGATATGTTAAGGGTGCAATTTCTAAACTTTGGTCCAAATTCCATACAGAAAGATAACGCCTCAAGAACATAACATTTAAAGACCCTATTGTTAGATTATAAAAAATATATATATATATGGGGAGTAAATCCTCGATCCATAAAAGTCGTTAGAGTGTTGGTTGTTTTAAAACCATTGCAGTAGGTATTTAATAATTTGTCTATTTTCTATAAAAAATAAAGTGTGTTTCTATGTCCTGAGTATTTGTTTATTTTTAGATTGTTACACTAAGTGTTGAATGATTAGTATATGTTTTTATTTTATTGTTTTCTTTAAAAAAATGATATCTTGTCAGACGCGTCACATGTTGTACTACAATATATTTGAAATTTTTGAATCTTATCTAGACATTTTAAGGTTTGTGTCTTACTTTTTAAAAAGTTCTATTGTGAATTGTCATTTATGACAGTTTTTTTAAATTTGGTGTTCATTTGTCAAAAAGTTGTATAGTCATGTCAGAGTTTCTTTTGTCATTTTATTTTCAATTGTAGTGCTCGTTTGTCAAAAAATTGTACAGTCATATCAAAGTGTCTTTTGTCATTTTGTTTTCAATTGTCAAAAGTTGTACAAACTAAGTCTCATTTTTCACAGGTCAGTCTAATTGTGTGTTTGTTTTTTCAAAGTTGATCGGATTTGGTCCGTCTTTGTTTTTTTTTTTTTTTTGTCCATATCTTATTTTTCTAACTTTTCATCTGCACTATATCATATCTTATCTTATTTTCTTTCATGCACGTATTTTGTTTAGATTATAAAGTAACCTGCCATCACCTACCTATCATAACTCCCTAATCCTTTGGCATTTCTATCTTTGTGACACCTGTTATTTTCCTAACAGGTATTAAAGTAACTATATTGAATTTTTGGTGTGTTAATCAAAAATTTGTTTCGTTTAAAATCTATTTCACAATATTTATTTGTACTTATTTTAGAAATTTTGAAAATTTTCTATACTTATTTAGTATATTTACCAAAACGTCATGATAGACCATCCTTTATTGTCCTTTATGTATAATGGTTAAAAATAAATAAATAAATAAAAGATTAGACTTATCAAACAAGTTATATGACTTGGTTCTCATAAAGGTCTTATCCATTTTCTTTTCTTTCTTTTTCTGAGTCTCCCATAAGACTATTCACTCACATGTCCAAAGCCACCGACTTCTAAAACATATCAGACAACTCATTTTTCTTCACATTTCACACCACTTTTCCTTTCTCTCCCCCTTTCTATTTCATATGTTTCCTTTACTTTCTCAATTTGATCAAAAAGATTCATCTTAACTCAAGATCTGTTTCTTCAAGAAAAAAGTCAAGCCTAATAACAATTTCTCAAGGAAACAAATTAGAGTTTCTAACCAAAAACCTAAATTCTTCTCTGTCTTCCTTTTATTCTAAATTACTATGTTTAAATTATATAATTGTTCTTCATTTTGTGATCTGGGTTTGTGCTTTTGTGTGTATGCAAATTGAATTGTGTTTGTTTTGAGTTTGAACAATTTTCTATTTAGATCACGTTTTTATAAAGTGCTGTAAAAATCAATGTTTGAGAATTTTAAACATGTTTTATGCTTAAAAGTTTGGGGAAAGAGATTTACATGTTTTATTGGTATGATAATCTATGGTTTCTATGTATTTTTCATGTTCTAGGAATTGTTAAAACAAGTCAGATTGAGCTTTGAAGCTCAAAATCTTTAAAAGCAGAAAACTGAAGTTTTTTAGATTTTGCCTCAATTAGCAGGCTCGACTCTGCCAATCGACAGACTGATCAAACAATCTCAATTTATATATTTTTCACCGTTTTGTGTTACAAAATATTTCAAAGATTTCATATGAATGATTATGGCACACTAATAAAAATAGTAGAATAGATGGTAATCGGTGTGACTATGGATTAGGAATTGAGTTAAATTATGGTAATTTAATACGTCGTAGGATAACGAAGTACTTGGAGCTTACATGGTGAGTTTGATATCATGAGCTGGAAGATATTATCATGGTATTCACTAAGAGGTAGGGATTCTATTACTCATCTTTTGTGAGGTTTTGATAAATTAAAATTTGTTGTTTTATGTTGCAAGATATGTATATACTAATTTAAAGGTATATGATTATATCTATAACATAATAATGTGAAACTCGTCCTGTATTGTACAGCGAGGAACACAATGATGTGACACATGTTATAAATTGAAAAGCATAGTTATGAAGACTAACTCTATAAATAACAAATGAATATAGAGAAATTGTGAGACATAAAGAGGGCGACGGTTAGGTTTTTGGGCACGAATACCCTAAAAGATAAAATAGAGGGAAGATAATGACGTTTTCTTGGGTCAAAAGTCCCAAAACACACTGTATAGGAATCGACTTAGTGAGGACTCAGGGCTTGATGTCCTCTCCCCAGAACACCCTTGGAATATTTAGAGGGTGATCAAGTGCGCCCATTTGGGTTTCGTTGAGTTGAGTGATATGAAATTCTATTGCATAGTGGGTACAGATGAACATAATTGAATCCTAAATTAATATGTGTATATATATATATATATATGTATGAAACTTAGTAAGAATGATTATAAAATATCCACTGGAATTGAATATGACAAAATTGATGAATAATGATGAGAACTAACTAACCATGTATGTCTTAATGTGATAAGGATAAAAACCTAACGGTGAGTAATTGGTTTCCCTACTGAGCATGTTGTCGCTCATTCCCTTTTTATTGTCATCTTTTCATGACTCACTAAGTGTGAGGTGGTTACGAGGAAAATAGTTGAGAAAGCTCTGTAGCTATATTACATTGGGATTGCTTCAATTGTTAAGAATGTTCTTCATGATAATGTAAGCATCGATTGTTACTTTTTGTGACTATATTAAGATGCGTTAAAGGTTGAAACGATGATGATGACAATTTGATATTATTAAAATTTAAGGTGCTACATTAAACTGTAGTTTGTTTATTTTTTTATGTTTTTATTTTATTTTGAGAGTTTTTATTTAAGTCCTTGGCAAATTACCTTGATGATTTATTTTTATTTTCTAATCTTCATTTTATTTAATAAAAACTGTTAATCCCCACCTAAGGACGTTACAATCTTCTTTAAGATCTCATTTAGGACTCAGTATTTAGGTAGAGTGAATTTAAATCAAAAACCTAAAAAAATAAATAATTAAAAAAAGAGTCAGTCTATCTTAGAAACTAAACATGTCTTCCTCTCATCTAGCTCGAAAAATTGAAACCATCTGTGTCTTCTGTGGTTTCAGTTCTGGTAAAAGCAGAGTCTACTTAGAAGCCGCAAAACACTTAGGACAAGTCTTAACATGTAAAACAATTAACCTGATTTATGAGGGAGGTAACTTAGGGTTGATGGGAAATGTAACAATAGCAGCATATTCTAAGGGTAGCTATGACGTAGGGATTATCCCTCATCTCCTAGCTGAGGGAGAAACTTTGTAGGAAAAACCATATGCAAGGAATAGAGAGTTTTGGACATCCCTATGCGTCTTGAAAACATGATCCATAATTCTGACTCTTTCATTGCATTACTTGGTGGTTTAGGCACTCTTAAAGAGTTATTTATAGTTATTAGTAGGAGTCTATTGGGCATTCACTCCAAACCCGTAAGTCTTTTGAATGTAAATGATTTTTATAACAGTCTTTTAAAATGTTTAGATTACACTGTGGAACAAAATTTTATTGTAAAATTAGAGAGACAAATCTTTATTACTGCTTCAACAGCTGAAGAGCTGCTTGACAAAATACAAGTCATTCATCCGGAGTTTAACACTATAATGTCCAAGCTTGATTGGAAGAAAGAAAGCATAAAGCGGCCATTGAATTTGAACATCCACCTATAATCTTTTGGTTTTTACCCGCAGCATGCTTGTTTGTATTTCTTGTATCCTAAATAATCGCTCTCCGTCACATCTTGCATTTTTGTTTGTGACATGCTGTTGTTAAAACTTTTAGATTCATTGACCCTAGTGTTGGGATGGCTAATATTACGGAGTAAGTATTCTCGAAAAGTATCCCATTTAGGGTCTGATCTTTTGTTTATCGAAACCTTTGTATTTTCTATGTATGCATTATTAGAATAGCTGATTATATGGAGTGTTTTGTATGCTCGAAACATATTCACATCATGTATGTAATATATTGCATTCTGTTAATGTTTTGTAGGAATGCCAAAGTTAATTGTGGGAATATTCCATAGAAAAAAAAAAGAAAAAATTATTTTATTTGTTTTGAGTGTTTGTATTTTGAGAGAGAATAGTTGTTTATGAAAAGACCCGTCAACTTGTCTACAATTTCAGGTTCTTTTTAAACTCTCTATATATTATTTTAATGTATGTTTTTACTATAAATATTTGTGTTGTTGTTGTTCTTGTTCTTCTTGTTCTTCTTCTTCTTCTTGTTATGGCAGGCTAAATCTTTAAAGTATCCAACTTGCGAGTTTGAAATAATCACAACCAACAAACAGCTTATTTTGATAATATATATAAATGGTTCTTAACACTAATGACCCTTAAACTTTAGAGTCTCCCTTACTTTGTCCTATTAACTTTAAAAATCACCACTTTACCTCCAAAACTATCAAAACTTCTTACTTTACCCCCTAAATTTTGAAAATCACCATTTTACCTTTGTCTTAAACCTCTTTATTCTTTTTCATGTTTTCTGATTTTCTTTTTAAATAGACAAAATTAAGCCTATATGATTTGCATATGGGTCATCTATAAGGGTAAAATGAAATTTTACTCCTAAGTTTTCTTTCCTGTTTTTATTCTCACTTGACGTCATTGTTTTTTTTATCTAAACTTTCATTTAAGAAGGATTTGTCTGTATATTTTTTCTCATTTTTAATGTGAAACTCATTTAATAAGTCGATATTGTTCACTGATATATGAATTTAAATACTAAAAAAGATTAGTTACGTATTAAAAATGAGAAGATATCGACGAACAATATCGAAAAAAAATATGTACACGACAAAATCTCATTTTTTTCTTTATAGTTGACCCATGTGCGATTCATGTGGGCTTAATTTTATATATTTGAATGAAAAATCCGTAAACATGAAAAATATGAGGAGGATTAAAACAAGGACAAAATGGTAATTTTTAGAATTTATAGGGTAAAGTGAGGAGTTTTGAAAGTTTAAAGATAAAGTAGTGCTTTTTAAAATTTAAAAATAAAGTTAAGGAGATCCGAAAGTTTAAGGGTCATTAATGTTAATAAGTTTTATATATATATATATATATATATATATATATATAATACCTACACTTTATAGGTACATATTTAAAAAGCATATCACACATACATACGGATGGATATTACGTATATAGCAATTCTTGCTGAAAAGTAAAACTTAACTACGTAATGCTTGATGACTATATTAAAAAAAAAAAAAAAAAAAAACCAAAAAGCTAGGTTGGCCATCCCTCCCTCCGTCAATGGTGCAAATCAAACTAGTTACAGTCAAAGATCGCCAAGGGATGTAAGGGTGGCGATAGCCAAAATGTGCTGTTTACAGATAGCCTCCCATGTGACACCAAATTATGTGGTTGATGGAGCTTTAAAAACCAAGTTTAGTGATTGAAAGAAATTGGAGAGAAATGATGACGACGCCCTTCTGTATTCTCTAAATGTTGTAGTACTAATACATTTAATCCAACAAAGAAAATTGAACATGGACATGAACTTTTTCGACTTTTTGATCTTTCCCGTACAAGGAATAAGAAAATGGAAAATGCCTGGTGAGCGTGACTGAGCAGGTGACCCCATGGCATTAGTTTCTTGACTTGGCTGCTCCTATTTATTTTTATTTATTTTTATTTATTTACTTATTATATATATATATATATTTTGCTAAAGTGGTTTGGCTGGATTAGGTTTAAAATAATACAAAGATAAAGATGGCCACCTAGGGGGACCATGACTAGGTCACTACATTGCTGAATTAATACATTAATAGAAGGTGGTTTTATTTAAAGGAAAAATAATAATAATAATAATAATAATAATAAAATGTGGGGCTTGAGGTGGATCAAATCTAGCTTTTGGTTCAAAAGTCGGCTTGTAAGACTTGGAAAATCTTAATTGATGAAGCAAGAAATCAGGAATAACTTTATGGAAGAGTTTGATTTGGCGGTGGGGAGAATGAAGCTTTTTCATGTCAATAATGGAGAGCCCAAGAAAGGAGTTGTGTGTTTAAGTTGTATGAAATTCTGAGAATTAATGAAAATATAAATTTTGTCTTGTTCTTATTTCGCTTGTCATCCTAATAGATTTCAAAAGTGATATTCAGTGAAAATGTCGAATTAAATAAAGAAAACTCCAAACATAATATTGATATGGAGAATAAATTTAAAAACCTTCCTATACTTTCATTTTTATTTCTGCTAAAAAAACTGTCCTTTTTTGAAGCTTTTTCTTGCATGTGTAGATATATATATGCCTTTAAAGGAAAAAGAAAAAAAAAAAGGCGTATTACATGAGCGGACATGCTTTTTTCGAACTTGGAGCATACTTTTTTTTTAAATTACAAATTTGCTTTGTGCAAATATATTGTTGATTCTATTCCCCCAACCCGAGAGAGAGAGAGAGAGAGAGAGAGAGAGAGATTAGGAGAAGATAAATTACTTGTCCATGCCTCCCAAGTGGAGGTGATATAATAGGGACAAAAATAAAATTCCAAAGGTGCATCATGTTCATACCCCATTATCATCATCATTTTGTCTTCTTTAACTTCATAGTTGCCTCACCATTTCCACTCACTAGACAGGAGCGTCAAATACACTTACACCGAAATTAAGCTTGAAAAAGGCAAATCATAATGTTCGCGTTTCTTCTTCATTTGTTTTAGGGAAAGTGTTTCATCAAATTTTAATAAGAAATTCTCTTGAGTTTCCAATAGATATTGATTACAGGTTATCTAACTTTTGTGGGAAAAGTTAGTCTGTCTCTGTCAAGTAAAATGAATTTGAAAACAATTTTTTAAAATTTGAGTTACAGAATAAATTAAAAATTAGTGCCCATTTAAATCCTTTGTTTGAATAAAAAAGCTGTAATAATTTAAATTTTATGTAAGAAAATATTATAATAAAATCATCCAAACTAAAATGAGTTAGATCGAGCTAGTGTTTTTAAACAAGCTAAACATTAATATATATCTTATTATTAACTATAAAGAGTATTTTGCATAAACTGTTATTGTCATTAATATTGCTTGCCCGATTATGAAGACTTACCCTACAGTTGATATGAGATAATATTATAGTTGAAGATATTAAAAGATGTTTCCATGTAACCAATAATAGTTTTGCCATCGCAGTTTCCTTGGGACGATTTATTCTTTAGTTCAATAGCCAATAAATTGGTTATTGAGTAGTGTTTTGAATGATGGTGTAATTTGGATTAAAAAAAACTTTCTAAAAATAACTAAATGTATGTAACATCATTTTCCCTCCTAAAAAATATCATTTTTCTTGAAATGCAATATGAAAAAAAAAAAAACATGTCAGTATATTAAACATTACTAACGTTCTAAGAATAAATAAATGTATGTAATATCATTTTTCCTTCTAAAAAATATCATTTTTCTTTAAATGCAATATAAAAAAGGAAAACATGTTTGTAAACTAAACATTACTAACATGTTTATAATGTTAAATTTACAACATGTTTATACTGTTAAAACATTACTAACATGTTGTTGTTTAAATTACGTCACCAACATCATGTTTATAATGACCAAAAAAAAAAAAAAAACTAGATAGATTTAACTCCCCATTGCGGAAAAACCTGCATGGTGTAAGAATCTATCCAGTAAATTTTTTCATGTGGTTGTCAACGAAGCCTAATCTTGAGACCAAATTACAATATTACCCCTGACTCGGTACAGCCATATTCCTTAGTTTGTTGTTTTTCCTCTGACAAATATCTGAGCTGTAAACCTCAGACATGACAAAAAAGTTGAAAACAAAGACAAAAACGAGAGAGAGTCTTTCTCTAAGGCTAATCAGGAAAACAAGCAGCACCAAGAGGTTCTCTTTTGTGGGTCTGTTTTGAGAAAGCAAAAAAGAGGAGTTTGGGGGGGTTTTGGTTGGTTCTTGTTAAGATGGCAACATTTGCAGGGACAACACAGAAGTGCAAGGCATGTGAGAAGACTGTGTACTTGGTTGATCAGCTCACTGCTGACAACAAAGTTTATCACAAAGCATGTTTCAGATGCCACCACTGCAAAAGAACCCTCAAGGTCTCACTCTTTTTTTTTTTTTTTTTCTAACTTGTATAGTTTATCATCATGATTTTACATACACACACACATATAGAGAGAGAGAGAGAGAGAGAGAGGTATGGTCATGTAGATATATGTATTTTTGTAGCTTTTGCCTTTTTGCTTTATATGTTTGCAGTTTATTTGAGCTCAATTATTGATTTTTCTATGTGGGTTTGGGTTAGAGTTGATGATCATGATTGTCAACTTTTGTTTTTGATTGATTGATGATGATCATGATCTGTATAAGGAAACTGATATTTGATTCAATTGAAATAGTACAAGAGGTTAGCTCAATAAGATGAATATATATATTGTTCTGTTTTTGTTGTTGTTGTTGTTGGTGGATTTTTTTTTTCTTTTTTTGTTGCGTTGGAAAGATCAAACCTGTGATTGTTTTATGTGTATATTTGTTTTATGTGTTCAGATTAAAAAAAAATCAACATATGTTTTATTTGAAAGATTTCTTGGGGAGCAGTTCTCATGGAGCTAGGATAGGGGATCATCGGTAGTGATGTGTTCATTATTCTCATTTAAATCATGGTGTGCACCACGCAGTTGTTTTGATTGAATCTTGATATGCAATTAATAATAGTTTTATTCCTAGTGAATGAGAAAGAGATTTGAATAAGGAAAGGGAGGAAACGTGAATGAATACATTTTTCGGCTTTCTGTGGAAGCAAATCGAGATTTGATGCAATTGCAAATAGTGTTAATCTTGTTTCAAGCATTAAAACAGGAGCTTAGCTTAACAAACACAGATCGCAGTTCTGTTCTTGATGTTCTCGTTGTAGTTTTTGTGTCTTTTTTTCCTTCTTTTTGTCTCTTTTTTCCCCTTACGGCTGCGGATGATCCTTCCCTTAGTGGTATATCATCATATAAATCTTAATGGAAAATTTCTTAGGGAGCATTTCTTACTTGTGAATGGGGTCAGATGTTCATTATTTCTCATTGAAATCATGCATTTATTTTAGTTGAATCTTGATTTGCATTACTTGTTTTTTTTTTTTTTACTAGTAATTAAGAGGGGGATTCGAATACCAACCAAAGGAAAATGATGGACTATGAATTAATACATTGTTGAGTTTTCTGTGGAGGACAGTTCTTTGAGTAGTCTTCAAATGATCCTCAAAACATGAAAATCTATTAATTACGAAACTAGAATATAGTTTGTAGATTTGAAGACATGTAAAATTATGTATCGATGCGTGTTAAAATGTTCGCTTGAGATTACCTTACAAAAACAAAATCTCAATCAGTGTGCAAGATTGAGAACAAGAGGACTAAGTACAAAAGTACAAAATCTCCATAGTTTTTTCTAGATGAACTTGCTATGGTTGTATATTTATGTGATCATTATTGCTAGAACTTGAAATTGAACTCTATTCTCTTATATTATGTCTTTCTGCAGCTGAGTGATTATTCATCCTTTGAGGGTGTTTTGTACTGCAAGCCTCACTTCGATCAACTCTTTAAGATGACCGGTAGTTTGGACAAAAGTTTCGAAGGTGACAAGTCATTATCAGCTTAAAACTTATTCACCTAATTAACATCTTAAAACTAAAATTGCCCTCTTAAATGTTAATTTCTCTAAATTTTTTTAAATTTATCTGTAGGTACTCCGAAAACTGTTAGAGACAGGTCTGCTGATCAGGTACAACGTCTTGATTTGCTAAGTCATCACTTTCAGTTATGGAAGTCCTAAACTTTTTTTTTTTTTTTTTATATTAAATGTGGGAAATTGTACAGGTGCAAACAAACAGCAAAGTATCACGTTTGTTTGCTGGCACTCAAGAAAAATGTGTTGCTTGCAAGAAAACTGTTTATCCCATTGAGAAGGTAATTTTTAGTATTTGATGAAAATAGTGAACTATGATACTGTATTTAATATGAAACATCACAATTAAATTCTTTAATCTGATCCTGATTCCTTTCAATATTAGCGTATTGTTTCACATGTTTTAAATATAATAATAAACACCAATTTATAAGGACGTTGAACCATCTAACTTAATAGGTTGATCTTTTAAGATGGAAAACACAAATTCTTAACAAGTCCTAATTCCATCAATGACTAATATTTGTGGTATTTGTATATTATAATCGCATATGTATGTCAAAAGGGGTGTTTTAGGGTCAATGAGCTAATTTTTGAGTGAGCGGATTAGGCACTGACGTGTGGCGTTTTCAGGTGACGGTCGACGGTACATCATACCATAAAGCCTGTTTCAGGTGCACTCATGGTGGCTGCGTGATCAGCCCATCGAACTACGTGGCCCACGAGCAGCGTCTCTATTGTAAGCACCACCATACACAACTCTTCAAGGCAAAGGGAAACTTCAGCCAGCTTGACAAGCATGAAGAAGTCAAAGGGGTGACTGAGAACCCAGTAGTTGTATAACTTGAGCATAAGTTTCTCTCAGCGGACATCGAAAAAAAGGGCAACCCTTTGTGGTGGTAAACATGAAGAGTCTAGTTTGAGTTTTCTCTTTGTTGCTAATTTTTTGTGTGAGCTTTTAAATGAACAATAACAACATATATTGATGAGTTGGTTTTTGGAGTAAAACTGTGTGGTTAGCCCAAATTTCTTATGTTTTTGTTTTCTTGGCTAATTTGAGGCTTGCTGTGGTTTAGTGTATGTTACAGTTTCACCCTTTCCTCTTTTGTGATCCTTTTTTTTTTATGTTTTTATTTGTTTTGTATACCAATACTTATGCATATATGAAGTTTGGACATAATTCCTGAACATTTTGTCACAAAAACTCTAAATATAGACAGAATAAAGCTGTTTGGTCTCTAGAAGCTTTTCAGAACCTGGTCTAATCATATATATATATATATATATATATATATGATTGTTTGGTATTTTGCAGTCAATAATGTTATGGATGGGTATGCTCAACCTTACCCCCAAGAGAATGTCTGCCACAAAAGTAATGAATTTGAATGAATGTCTCCATTATTTATCCCTGTCAAACACAGCTCTGAAAGAAATATTATTCTTGAGGTTAATGATTTCTTCTGGCATGTGGCACCTGTGCTGTGAAGTATAAACCACACAAAATGTTCATTTTATTTTGGTTAAAGACAGAAAACTGTCCAAATCAAAATCAGAGAGGCATTATTCTTTTATATGGTCGGTCCAAAATGCAACATTATTATTACCAATCAACTTATATAGACTTCCTTTGTTTTTCTTTTCTGTTTTATCCCCTTTTTCATTCCCCCTACTGCATTCAACATTTTATTTTGTGAAAATCGAGGCTAGAGTAATCAAACTTCAAGTGGGTTTTTATTATAACGCTTGGAGCTTATGGTAGTCATCAAATCAATATTTCTTGAAAAGAAATGGCGTGGACACTTCAATATCTTTCTTTGTACATAATAATTAAGTGGGTTAAATCACTTATAAAGAATCTAAAATCAAATTAATTGGACTAGAAAGGAATTCTGGATAAATAAGTTACTTTCCTTTTGAAAAGGAAAGATATAATGGAGATTTCATGTTAAGAAATAATCACTTGTAGCTCCTATTTCTTAACATGAAATCATATTATAATTAAATAAATTAAAGAAAAATGAAGGTCTCTCATACATTCTTATTCAAATTAAATGCTTTTGATAACTATATCAATTAGGACAAAGGGTATGTGTGCAGTAACAGGTCCTACCATTTGGGATCCCTCTAATTTAAACTCATCACGACTTGGGACGTTTAGAGGACTCTCATCAATTATGTATTTTTCAGGCTCCACTATACTCTTAACATAATATATTAACTTCAAGTTGGTAAATGAATTCGAATTCATAAGTTTGAACCATATATAATATAAAGCTCTCACGTTTTCAGCATTTGGACTCATTTTTTGAGTTCAAACTTGTTTGCCAAACATCCTTAAATCAATCTTAATTCAAGAAGATAGCTATAGATCTCAAAGGGTAGCTCAAGCGGTTGGAGAGCCTAAGACCTAAAGGTTTGCTTCCTTCCGAGTCAATGGCTCAGATCCTGTTGGTGCATTTCTTTGGGTGCCTCTCAGCGTAAACAATTGCAACTTACCCTGATCTATGCAGGGAAACTTTCAAGGGTATGGTGCACAAATTCCCTGGGATTAGTTGGTCTCGTCTCGCATACACATGGACTAAAAAGAAAAATCAAGGAAATAAGAAAAATGTTCGAGACACCACTGGTGTTAAAATACCATAATTTATACAAGATGGACTTCATTTAGTGTGTGATATTTAGCATTATTGGTGTCTTATAGCATTATTTAAAAAACAAGAAACAAGACAACTATGGGCATGTTTGACACAACATGTGCTTATGATTTAAGTCAATGTAAAAAAAAAATAAATAAATAAAAGCTGTAGCTTTTCAGTAAGTGTTTAGAACTATATTTTTAAAAGAGTTTTTTACATGTCAAAATGGTTCAATTTTTTTTAAAGTAACAAAAATTTTATATTTACTTATAATGTATTATTAACACGCTAGTAACGGTTTGAAAGTCTTTTTTAGAAATGTTCTTTTGAGAAATCACATTTCATAGCTTTGACAAAAAACACTTCTGAAGAGCAAAAATACTTCTGACACATTATCTAAGCACTTCTAAAAATAAATTTTTGACACAAGAATTCAAAAACAACTTTTAAAAACCCTCCCAGGCCGTATAACATCCTTCACCATTACACATTACCAAAACCCTTTGTTATTCTCTCTCTCCCCTTTTCTCCCCATTGCATGGGAGTTGTGACATATAGTAGATTACTTCGAAACACCAAATGCAAGTGATCAAAACCTCCAAAATCAAACACCTTATTCTTCGTTTCGATTCAAATGTCTTTCCCTCCAATTTCTTCTCTTCATCAACCACCTTTGACCACTCAATCCCACAAACACTCTTTCAATTGCTAAAGAAGCGTCCTTCACTCCCTAACCTCAAACAAATCCATGCAAGAGTCGTCACTTTTGCACTTTCTTCCCATGCTTCTTTAACTACTTCTCTCATTAATTGTTACCTTTCTGTTAAGGAACTTAAAAGTGCAAGAATTCTCTTTGATCATTACCCTTCTTCTTTGCCACCCACTCTGCTATGGAACCTCATGATCAGGGCCTATTCCAAGCTCCAAAACTCCCAAGAATCTATACATCTCTTCACTCAAATGTTGGCCATGGATGAAGGGTTTAAGGTTGTCCCTGACAAGTATACTTTCACCTTTGTGATCACCTCTTGTTCGAGTCAGAAATCAATGCATTGTGGGGAAGTAGTTCATGGGTTGGTGGTGAAAAATGGGCTGGAGTCGGATTTGTTTGTGGGAAATTCTGTGATCAACATGTACGTCGTTTTTGCGAGATTGGAACATGCGGAGAAAGTGTTCGATGGAATGCCGGAGAGAGACGCTTTCACGTGGACTAGCCTCTTACGCGGGTATACGAGAGGCGGGGTGATTGGTAAGGCTTGTAAACTGTTTGATGGAATGCCAATTCGCAATAGCGTGTCATGGGCTGTTATGATATCGGGTTTTGTTGGCTGCAAGAGGTATATCGAAGCTCTCGGGTTTTTTCATGACATGTTGTACGAAGGAAAGGTAAAGCCTAATGAGACTATACTCGTTTCGGTTTTATCTGCTTGTGCTCATCTTGGGGCTTTAGAACAAGGGAATTGGATACATGGATATATAGATTCAAATGGATTCTCATTTAGTGGTAATATACTAACGGCTCTAATCGACATGTATTCAAAATGCGGAAGAATAGACCACGCCAAACAAGTTTTTTACATGACTTCTAGACGGGATGTTTTCAATTATACAAGCATGATCACTGGCTTGTCTATTCATGGACTTGGAAAAGATGCTGTGCATGTTTTCTCCCAGATGTTGGAGGAAAATGTTGCACCGAACGACGTTACAATTCTAGGACTACTAAACGGATGTAGCCATTCAGGTTTGGTAGATGAGGGCTCTTCAATCTTTTTGGCTATGGAGAGCTCGTGGGGAATTGTTCCCAAGATCGAGCACTATGGTTGTTATGTTGATTTGCTTGGCCGTGCCGGGCTTTTGGAGAGGGCATTCAAGGTTGTCCAGAGTATGCCAATGTGCCCCGACATTGTTATATGGAGGGCTTTGCTCAGCGCCTGTAGAATCCACCACGATGCTAAATTAGGAGAACAAATCGCAATGCTCATTGAGCAGTTGGAACCTAATGGCCACAACGAAGGCAAGGTGCTTCTCTCGAATTTAAATGCCTCTCTGGGAAAATGGGAGAGAGTTGCAGAACTGAGGAACATGTCGAGCGAGAAGAAGAAAAACCAATATTCAAGCCCAGGGTGTAGTTGGATTGAAGCGAACGGAGTTGTTCACGAGTTTCGAGTTGATGATCAATTGCATCCTCGGATTGCGGAGATTCGCGAGAAGCTGTACGAAGTTCTGAAACGGGCTCAGCTAGGAGGTTATGAAGCTAGTGCAAAGCAAGTTTTGTTTGACTTGAGTGAGGAAGACAAGGAGCAAGCAGTCGCTTACCATAGCGAGAAATTAGCCGTTGCTTTCGGGCTGATGAGTAGTGAGCCTGGGAGTTCCATTAGGATAGTGAAAAATCTAAGGACATGCGATGATTGTCATTCAGCTTTAAAAGCCATCTCTCTAGTTTACAAGAGAGAACTAATTGTCAGAGATCGTTCTCGTTTCCACACTTTCAAAGAGGGAATATGTTCATGCAATGATTATTGGTAGCTACGACATAATTCCTTTCAATATGTGTTGGTTGGTTGTTTGGATTGGAGCCTAATTATCACTACAGCGTAGTGGTAGTGGGGGTACATTGGGGTTTTCACACATGTATTTTGTCTGTACTAATTACACCTATATTAGGGGGCGCCAATATTGGAAATTAGGTAAAAGAAAAACATATTCTGAGAGAGGAGAGGTGTGTGATTCTCTTAAAATTACAAAAAAAATCTAACATAACTAAAAGAGAACGTAACTATCACATTGAGAGTGAATCATTATAAATTTTATTTGTTTGCTTGCTTCTCTTTCTTTTGTATTATTGCTCTTCTTAGTAGAGGATTAGGGCGTCTAATGCCATTCCGAAGCAAATGAGAATTCTCCTATCATGTGCTGAAAACATTTGGAGAAAGTTTTTGGAAGATCTTAATCCCATGCTTATGTATAACACAAAAAGTTCCATGAGGTACGTGTGGACAAAAAAGAAAAAAGTGGGAATCTTGGAAAGGATATTTATATTCTGCTTCACAACTCAACGAGCCTGATATTTCAAGTGATGAATTTGTTTTGTCCAGAAAAGAGACAATTCTTACGTGCTGTTATAAGTTTGTTGAACAATGGCAAACATCCAATGGCCCGCAGGTAAGAGCACTATGTTTTGTGTTTTTGTCGGAATCTGAAGGACCCCAAAGAGCCATAATTCAGAGAAGTTTCATGCTTAGGGAAAAGGCTATCTCTCGTGAGCTGGTTTGTGATTGTCTTACTCCCAAAAAGTTTGTCTATCTACTAAGTGGAGCAATATTCCTAAAGTGAAAAAGAACTCTTCACAAACGAAATTGACCCCAAAAAAAAGGGGTAAGGGATAAATAGGGCGTTTGGTGAGTTCAAATTGCAAATAGCATAAATATCACATGCTTACTTTTGCTATGTGGAATTCTTTTCCGAGACACCCTTAAAAAGAAAAAGCTATCTTTTGCTATGTTACCCTCTTGTTTATTTTGCTAATAAAAAATAAATAAATATTTAAAAAAAAAAAAAAAAAAAAAAAAAAGGGCCACGGGCGTGAGAAGTTTCTGCTACTTCCATGCCAATGCACTAGAAAAAAGACGCACTTTGATGGTGTCTCACTGCTCTCAAAAGTCAAAAGCTAACAAGTATGTATATATGCATGATTGATCACAGGTAATATTGAGACCTTTTTATGGCTCTCTTCTATGCAAAAAAGGACTAAACTTTGTGCCAATGAATGATGTTTATACTTATATAAACTACATATAATCCTCCATTAAGCACACTAGATCTTGTGGCACCTTTATTTGTTGTCAAAAACATGGCCACACCGCAATTATGTCCAGTGCTGCTCTTTTTTTCCAGCATGACTGCGTGCATGCATGATCAACACTTTTTCTTTTTGGTTTTAAAACTTTTGAGAACTTTTTGATAGTGCATGAAAATATACATCTTAGTAGGACGTTATTTTGAACTTATGAGATCTGTGTTCAGTTTTGTCAATTTTGTTTATTTTTTATTTTTATTTTGATATGATTTTGACGAGATTTAGTGGAAACCATTGTCCCAAAATTTTCACAAATATTATCGTGTAGATATTTAAAAGCTAAGAAATGTTAAATATTGCTAATATTGAGGAATAAAGTTTTGAGTTTAGTGTTGACTGCCAGTCCAATATTATATGAAAAGAAATCAGGAACTGACCAATTATATGTGTGTGTCATGGGGTTACCGGTTGCACAATTTGATGAAAAGTTGACTAAACTATTAATAGAAAAGTTCATTGCATTATTGTACCATATTTGTCAAATGCTTTTTGTATAGTTCCTCTATTTTATTTTGTTTTATTTTTGAGGGATATTTCCTGTAAAATTAGTTGTTTCATTCCACTATAGTTCTGTGATGGTCTCCCATTGCTGACAAAATAATAATATTGTTCAGCTATTAGACATTTATCAAAATATTTACGCTTTCTTCATGTATGTAGATCCATGAGAACTTTTTTCATTGAGAGAAGTTTTATAATTAACTTTGAAGGAAAACATTGGTGAACTCTATAGCTCATATTATAATATCTATATATAGAATTCTTTGAAAAATCTGTCACACAATTCCTTTCTAATTCCAATTTCAACATATTATTTGCACTTTGGTTCTCTAACCCAAGTAGGGTCGGCAGTTTAGGTCACGACACGATGACATGACACGAACCCGATACGAAAAATGCGGGTTAGGGTTGAAAAAATAGGCCTCGGGTTGGAATTGAGTCGAACCCGTCTGATCCGTATAAAAAAAGGAGTTGGGTTCGGGTCAACCCGAATCAACACAAAATCAACCCGAAATAACCCGCAAAAAATGTGTCAAAATCATGTTGACCTAAAAATTGACCTGAAGATTGTTAAACAACCTGTGTAACCCAAATTGAACTCGTGTGACTTTAATGCAACCCATATAACCTCAAATTAATTTTAATGTGTCTAATTAGTCTAACATTTATTGTTTATCCAACTTGACATGATTCTAAATTCTAGCATATTTGTTTTTATTAAAGTTAGACAAAGTTTTGTTAATTTTTTTAATGGTTTTGTTTTGTTGGGTTATTGTTTATTTTGTAAGCTTATTGTTGGGTCTATTGTGTTGCGGGTCTATCAGGTTTAGCAGGTCAGTGTGTCGTGTCAACACAAACATGCACAAAGTAGTATATTGTTGGGTTATACGAGTCGAGTCAACCTATACATCAGGTCGTATCCAGGTTGAGCTTTTTTTGACCTGTCAGGTCACAAATTGGGTTCAAATTGACTTGTTAGCTGTTTAAATAAAGGTTCAACTCGACCCGTAACCCAAATTGCCAGCCTTAAACCCAACAGACTTTTAAACAAAATTTTTTCTAAGATTGGATTTCAAACTTCAAAAACATTTCTTGGTCCAATTGCTATGTTATCTTACAATAAATCTACAAAATAAATAAATAAATAAATAAAAACAACAATCCAACCATGATCATGGGCAATAATAATTTTCTTCTCAAAAGTTGGAATTTTCGTTCAACTACATCACCAACATTTTTTTGACAACAATAGTAAGTTTACATATAACAGCACTCTTTCCTATGCACAATCTCTGCATCTCTCTCCCTCTCACTCAGAAGTCAGATCCGCAAGTACACCCCACCTCAGTCTTTCACCTGCCTTCTTCCTTTGATAATGAAGCAATTTTCTTTTCTTTTTTTTTTCTTCACATCTTAAAGAAGTTTAACAAGTTTCTCTGCAAGTATTGCTTCCATGTTCGTGCTTATGGCAGTGTTTGGAAGGTCAGAAAATGAAAAAAGAAGAGCATTTTTTTTTTTTTTGCATGATTATCAGCTTGCAGATTCTGAGATGCTGTGCAGAGAAGGTTGCCATGTTCTTGGCCTGGCTGTGGCAGAGGCAGTTGCTGATGAAGTTGTTGTTCGTGGTCGGTGTCCCTCCTGTTTACTCACCTGAAATAATATTATCAGCACAACATTAAATTAAAAAAAAAAAAACCACAAATGATAAAAGGAATATTTGAAGCATGATGCTTGAAACTCATGAACCCCATTTTATTATTTAATCAATCATTTTTATATTGATTCTTTCATTGATTTACTAATATATTAGCACAACTTGGAGAAATTCATTATTAGTCTTTGTTTAATTATTAGGGCCGTTACTAAAGGAAAGGGAGGGTCTAATTATTATCCCTGATATTATGCTGATTCACTAAATTAAAAAAAAAAAATAGAAAAATTATTATTTATTCTTTCTTGGGTAACTGACTCTTCTTAAAAATGGGGTTATTAACTATTATAGTCAGAAGTTTTAATTATGACAAGTAAACGCAGGGATTGCTTCAAGAAGAACACAAATTGGGGCTCTAAAATTTGATAAGTACTTTGCATCGAACTAAAAAAAATAAAATAAAATAAAATTCTCACCTGGTGCAGTTCCTTCTCCACCGTTGGATCAGATCCTCTAATTGTAGCCACTGGCTTTCTCTCTCTCCCCACAATCTCTACTCTCATCCCTCCTTCTGACTGCACCTGAAAGTTGTTTTGTCTCTTCAACTTTGCTTGCTTCTTTGCCCACAAGCCCTTCATAACCTCTAAATAACAAAAAGAACCACATAAAAAATCATTATTAATTCTCAAACTTCATGACCATCCCAAAAATGAAAACAAAAAAAAAAAACAGGCAAAAAATAACAAACCTTGAGTGGTGATGAGCCTATAAACTTGGCCGAGAGCAAGAGTATCTGTTGGCCTAAGAAGCTTGATGCGTGTCAAACGTACAGCACCATTATTGTTAGTGGCATTATCGTGAATATTGGGGTTGTTGGTGGTGTTTTTGGTAATATTGCCGTTGTTATGGTTGTTGGCATCCTCATTGGGTTGTGAAGGACAAAGAGTTGTGGAGATGAGAAGAGCAACATAGTGACCTGGGTTTGTCTTCATAATCTCACTAGCACTCACAGGCCAATAAAGTTTCTCCACTTTCCCGCTTGGGTATTGTATCACCAGAGTTGCTGTATCAATAGCTTGGCAATTTCCCATCTCTCTCTCTCCTCTTTCTCTCTCTAGAAAGGAGATGATAAGCAAAAGCAAAGAGGTGGGTGGCGGTGGAGGGAGCAGAAGGAGGGGGAGTTGTTGTGGCAATGCAAACAAGCTCCCAATAAAAGTCTCTACTTTCTCAATAACTCTCTCTCTCTCTCCTCCTTATAAAACATGGGCAACAAGCGTAGTTTGGTAATTTTGCAAGTGACCATGGTGTCCCCACATGGCATGACGTGGTGAGCTGAGATTGGTTGAGTGAAGGAACAGTGATTTTTTTAATTCTATTTTAATTACTTTTTTTCAGAACAATTTATTTATAGAGAGATGAGTTGATATTTATTTCTAGAACGGGTCAGATACGTTACGTATTTTTGGTCGCCTTCTTAACTTTTACCGTGTTTCAATAAGTGATTGAAATTATAGTTTTTACTATAAATTTAATTATAAATAATATAAAATTTTTATATGTTATAATAATAATAATAAATTATTATAATATAAAATTTTTATATATTATTATAAAAATAATTTTAATCAATAGTTTTTATAGTTTTTTTAAATCCATTAAATACTAGTTATGGGCTATATATTAATTTGCCACATCATCATATCACTCATTTTTTCTCTGTTTTTTATTTACCATATATAAGGAAACAAAAAAGAATTATTCTCCTTCTTAAGCCGTTACATATTTACGTGGCTTAACATCCTCAAAACAAAACGTTTACGTGGCTTAACTACTATTCCACCACGCTGTCAAACAATTACATATTCCTTACGCGCCTTTTTGGCGTGAAGCACGCGCCAGAGTAGACTTTCTTTTTTTATTATTTTTTCTCTTCTTTCCATTTTGGAGTGGGGAACAAAAAAAACATTGCTTATTTGAATTTTGCATTTTTAGATGCAATGGACTTAGGTGTGGAACAATGAATAGTAGTTATATAATATTCCTTACATGATATATATGTTTCATAATGCTTGGACGTCTAAAGTTTTTCTTCCTTTTTTTTGTGTCATTAATAAATTAATTACTAGTTTTTGTGACTTTTTTGAATGAGATATCTGGCCGCCTGCGTGATGTGTGATGCTATTACAATTAAATGTTTATGATTATTTCATAAGCATTTTTGTCAATGTTTCCTCAATATTTGACTAAGACTCTAGCTTTTGTTACGAAAACAATAAATGTTTCCAATATTATATTATTTATATACCAATGTATGTGCATGGATGAAACCACTAATAGAGACAAGTGAGAGCAGTTTAGTTAGTTGTAAGTACCTCCACTCCAACCATAGGTTGAGGGTTTGAGTCATATTTTATCCCTATTTAAAAATGATGGCATTTTCTCTCCTCTTGTATAAAAAAAAAAAACCTCAATTATTATTTTATTTCATAAATATTTTTCTATCTCTATCAATTGAAGAGACGACTAATAAATAAGAGGTATTAGTTCTTCATTTTCATACGTATATTCTTGGTTAGATGAAGCATCAACGGCCATTGACCACCTCTTCATCCTAAACCATAACTTGGAGAAGCCAAAACCTACCCAATGAAATTGAATTCAAAAAATTTAATAGCAAATTTAATGCCCAACTTGGCCCATACATATCATAATGGACCACAAAGAAAGGGACTTTTTTAGAGAATCCTAATTTCATTTTTAAATAGTTACTATTTTTTATGGAAAATAGTTATTACTTTACACCTATAAAAAAATATGCGTACTTTTTTTAAGGGATAAACACACACTTTATGCTTTGTACGTTCTAAAATTATATCTTTGATATTTAATTTAATTTTTAAATTCACGTATATTTTTTTTACTTTTTTATCCATGAATTATGGTTTTTGAACTTAGTAGGATCATGAGTAAACTTGTAAACACAACTTGATAAATTTCTCCTTGGCAACTTAGGTTTTTTTTTTTTTTTTTTCTGAACTTGTGGTAGGGATTCAAACTCTCTTTGCAACTTAGTTTTAGAATATGAGTTTTGTAATTTCATTTTTATTTTTTAAACACAAAGCTTAATTTGTGTTTGGTTACAATATGTCTATAAGTTACAAGAAAAAAAAAAATCAATTTGAAGGAAAAAAAAATTGTTAACCCAAAAGGTTATAAACTGAACAAAAATTTAAAATTTAGAAATACAAAAGACTATCCAAAATTAATTTTTAATAAACTCAATCTATAAAGTATAAAATACGAAACAATCATTATTCTAAAAAATGTTAAAATTTATAATTTAGAGGTACAACAGAGTATTCAAAATAGCTTTCAAAAAAAAAAAGAGACTATTCAAAATGCATGGTAATTTTTAATAAATTTAATCTATATATAAAGTATAAAAGACTAAAACAATCTGTAAAAAATATATACTCTTTCCCTCATAGAATTGCACGCGCTCCAGTGACGCGCGTGGTGGAACACTGTGTGACCCACAAATACAAGTCACAAGAGAGGGTACGTTTCATGTTGCCCACCGAACGCGACCGTAGAATAATAGTTTAGAGAGAGAAAGAGAGAGATAAATAAAGAGAGAGGATCTTCTTTCCGCTGTTTGGTGAAAAGGAAAAGGAAAAGGTAAAAAACGTGAGAAAAGCAAAGCAAAACTTTTTTCTGTTCTAAAAAAACCATTTTACCGAGTCCCCAGCACGTAATAAGTGCGTGTCGAGTGTGAGGGGCTTCTTTGGCCAATACTTTTTATCATTCTGTTTTGGATAATTTCTCACAGCATAAATTTACCCTTTTTTTCTTTCATGCTGATAATTTTACCCTTTTTTCCTTTCTTGTTTTGTATATATTCTTTATGGTCTTTTTTTACGTTAAAAAAAAAGAGCATTCAAAAAAGAAAAATGTTGGAGTCCCATCTTTTTCCTCCTTTTCTTAGCATAGATGGACGTGTCGTGTCCTATCTTAAGGTTTTCACCACGTTCAGCTTCAATTCTAAGCAAAAACAGGTAAATTTCAAATATACATTTTTTTCCTTTTTTTGTAAAAATATTTCAGACACAATTTCCTTTTTTTCTTTTCATTAAAATTAACATGATTTTAAGGAGTCATTAAAGAAGGATATAACATGCACTTACAATGTTCGAAAATACCATTAAATTTCAATCATGTTTTTGTACGTAAAAAGAGTTGGGTTTCGGACGCTCCTGATTGAAAATAATTTTGTATCACATGTTACAGAATTTTAACATAAACGGTCCCACATTAGACTATTAAAATATTAATCTAACAGTTAATAGGGTGTTTGAAAAGTGATGAGAACCACTTTTACTGTAACATATAAGAACTTTACACTGTAGCAATTTTTTTTATTGTTATTGTAGCATGTGAGATCTTTTTATTGTTTATAACTGATTTTGTGGTGGGAACTGCAGTTCCCACCACTTTACCAAACACCCCCTAAGAGACTTCTTTGTTATTGGTGCAAAATTGATTTTGATTGGATCTAGTCTGAAAACGCACACTATCAGTTAGGCCCCGCCGGATAAAAAGAGAGATGTTCACCGACTCAGAAATACATGCATTGGTTTTGATTTTTGTTGAGTCATGTCCTCAATGAATTTGTACGATTCGAAGCTTCTGTGTTCTTACGCCCGCACAAATCTCATTTAAAGTTTGATCCACATTTCTCTACATGATAATTTTACTCGTACTTTTTTTCAACTTATTACATGTACGTTTCTTGTTTCGTTTCTTTTCCAAAAAAAAAAAAAAGTCCTAAATCGCAATTTATTTAAGTCACGGTTTGTTAATATGATACTTTGTTTTATGTGTCATAGAATATCTAACACCAATAATTATATTCTTACAAGTCATAGTGTATTAGTATGATACTTTTTACAACAAATATATATATATATATATATTTTTTTTTTTTTTTTTTTTTTGGGGAAAACATAAAATATATGTCAGGTAACTATAAATATATCTAGATTAGATACATGTGTAACAATAAATATATTTGTGTTAAATTATTGTGGGATATCCATTCAAAAAAATTAGAGTGTGATATATTTTTTAAAAAAACTTCATTGTATAAGATAAATGTGACATTTCATCTTTCATTTTTAAATCCCCTATATTTTTTTATTAAAAAAATCCTATATTTCTAAGTAAACGAAAATTTTTCAATCTCCAACATTATTGTACTAATTTTGACAATTACATTACAATAGATGCATAAAAAATAAATAAAACTTGATTAATATTTGAAGGTTTAAATTATACAATACATGTATTTTTTTTTTATACCCCAACATATAATTGTCTTAAAAACCTTCACATTTTAAAATGTGCACATCAATATTTATCATTGTGATGGGTGTGAAAGGAGTGGTATGTGGTGAGGAAGGCATCCATGATGGTTTGTCAAACTGAGAACAAAACACTATTAATGTTTGACGTGAAGAGGTGGATCCCATGCCTCTTTATCAGATTCCCCTCTCTTTGAAAAATTGAAAATAATTTTATGGTCTACAATTCTAAGGGTCCCACTACTTATCCTCTGTGTCACTGTCATCGTGATTACACCAACTTAAGATCTTTGGTTACATGATTTGCTTGTTTAACATTCCATTTTAGGGTTTTCTAAAAAATAAAAATAAAAATAAAAAAAGAACAAGGTAAAAAGTAGTAAATATATATGGGCAACGCTACGGTAAAACTGTTCAAAAAGTCTTATCAATAAGACATAAGCCGTAGGATTACATCCAACAGTGCAAAGTATAAAAGGTGTGCAAAGTTAGCATGTAATGATTATGGATGATTTTTTCTTGTTTAAACGACACATTAATGAAAAAAATGATGGCTTAATCTCTGCCTGATATAATGAGTGGGTTTTACCGTCGTTTGTTAAGGTTGAAATCAAAGATTTCATGAACATTTTTTTTTATTTTCTTTGAGCAAAAAACAATGAAAATTTCCATTTCTGCATATGGGTTTTTTGTCTCTCATGGAATGCATTGAAGGATTAATATTTGTTTACCCTGTTTGAGCCATATGGAAAAAAGTTCAGAACAATGCCATCATCAAATAATTTTTGCTCTCCGGATTCGAGAAGATTTTCCCAAGCAAAATCCGTTAACATCATAACTACAAAACTTCTTAATTTCACATGCCATACTAAGAAATTACTCCGGTTTTTCTCAATAAATCAAGAACCAAACTCATGAATCATGATTAAGAAGCAAAGTAATGGGCCCCTTATCCATCCAACAAAAGTAAACCGTTAGATTGTTTCTTATAGATAAGACTTTTAGAAGGTCTTATAATAGCTTTTCTTAATATATATATATATATATATATATATATATATATTTATTTATTTATTTATTTATTTATAATAAAGCTTATCAAGTAAGTGGAGGAGGAAGTAGATGAGATTCTCAACCCACTATGGCCATATGCTAAATAGCATGGTCAATATACCAACTCATAGGGTGTTTGGTATGGTAACCAGAATCATTTGTTAGAACTATTTTTATTGTAACATATGAGAGCTTTATATTGTAACAACTTTTTTTTTACTTAGTATGTAAGAACTTTACACTGTTTATAACTGAGTTAGTGGTGTAAACCACTTTTAGCCTAACACACAGTAAGTTTTATTTTTTAAATCTGATAATAAAGTTTAAAGATAGTAAATATTGAAAATTTTAATGATATATTTATGATAATATAAAGATTTGATAATTAACATTTCTTAATACACATTTTACATTTGATATTGTGAATGAAACTATAGTTTTATATATTCAAACCTATCTGCACTAGAGATTATACTAAATCAATTTGTTAACGGTTTTTAAAAGTATTTGTGTTTTTGTTTTTTTATATAATCTGACTTTGTTCTTGAATAGAACTCAATTAAAACACCCATTTGGTAGTGTTTTCAAAATGAATGAAATAATTTTATTTTAAAAAATAAGAATTTTAAAGAATTATACTGATAATGTTTTTAAAATTTTTGACTCAAAAAAATATGCAAAAACATTTCGAAAAATGCTCAAAACAAGAACAAACGGGGCTCACATATTCAAGCCTTTGATATTTCTATGACATTGGAACATTTTCATCTTCAACAAAAGATTATACTACTCAAATAATTAATATTTTTAAGTGTATTTGTGTTTTTATTCCCAATAATTTGTAATACAATTTAAGGAATATGGAAATTAGTTTTAAACACAGGGTCTTCATAGGTTTTCTGGAAAATATTATGGCAACGAGGAAAACAATGATAGTCTGAGACGTGGAACGTATTTAAAGCATTTAAATGCAAATAAACGTGATGGCACAGCCAGTCAGTGCGTACATACCAAGCTGTCTTGAAATAAGAAAATTTAAAAAAAAAAGATATTTATTAAGCTTTGTGTCTCAAACACAAAACTATGATAACAGAATCAACATCACTATATACATATAACATATATATATATATATAATTTAAAAAGTTCATTTAAGTAGGCAGATTAAAGAATATAAAAATAGCTTTTTAAGAGAAAATGTTCTTTTTTTCTTAGGTAATAAAGAGCCCTATATTTATTTAGGGAAAACAGGGAATAAAATTATATGCACATACTTGACCATTTTTGTACATGAAATCAACAGAATCACATGCCAAATTGTAGAAATCAATATCTCGAGAAACTACACGATAACAACTAGAATAGGTCTGTAATTAACCCAAAAAAAGCATTAAAATTAGTGGTGCAGATGAGCAAAATCCTGCAGAAGGGTTGGGAACTTCGATATCTACATTGGGAAAATTCCCACTTTTGTTTCACAGTTATCCGCAGAAGAGAGTAGCATTTACAGTGATCATGAAAACTTCTGACACATGGGGACTCTTTTGTTGAATTTCTTATCTTATCATGACAGGAATTCTACAATAGGCACACTAAAATAAAACAGTATTGCACTAGACACGGAGCCAAAAAAATCAGTGGAGGAGACCGAGATGAGAGTTTTCAGCTGTTTGGTTGACCGGATAGAAACTATAATTTTTATCATAAATTTTTTTATAAATAATATAAAATTTTTATATATTGTAATAATAATAAAAAAAATTACTACAACTTAAAACTTTTATATATTACAATAAAAATAATTATAACCAACAGTTTTTACCACTCTTTCAAACACTCATATTAATTAGTGATGTAAGGGGTGAAAGATAATTTTAAAATGTTGAAAATATAATTTTTTATTAATTTTATTTATAAAAGTACGAGAAAAAAATTCAGGGGTGCCCACCCATTGTTGTCCTTATATAGCTCCACTCCTGTACACTACAGCTTTGAACTATCAAGTTTTCATTAATTTCTTTTTAATCATCGTATTTTTATAATTAATGTCAATTTAATTCAATTTTATTAATCAGAACCGTGTCTTAATTGTAGAGTGTTAAAATCTCATCTCATAGCTAACCCCATGAGCATCTTTTCTCCAAAAGCTCCTAGACCATGTCGAGCGAAAGGGGGGAAAAAGTCTAATACCATAGCATGGGAGAACTCAAAACTTTTCCTCTAAAATTCCTTTAGATAATTCAAGATGTACATGTAGGCTAAGCCAATGCTATTATATGCTAGAAATTGATAAGATTGAAGCAATATGGTGAGCTGTACTTATGGAATAAAAAAGAGAGTAAATGAGTGGAGGGGTTTAAGTTTGGTTACATGCCTAATAATAAGTGATTTTGGTTAAGAAGTGAAGGAGTTTTTAATTAGCAAAAAAAAAATGTTGGAATAATGGCCATGATACAAATTGTTAAACAAAGAAATCTATAGATCTTTGGGTCAAATTTTTACCAACCAACTGTTAGAAAAGCCATAAAACTTATTGGGATTTAAGGCTTGATGTTACAAATGAAGAGAAAGGAATAAAAGGAAATAGGAAATCTAATAAATGTACTTTACAATTGATACAACCCTGATCTGACAGGTTCAAATCCTGGAAACCATTTGTTAATGTGTTTAGTATATCCAAGTTATGTGAAATGTAATAGGTAAAATGTGGATTATTAAGTTAATCCCACCTAAATAATGCACTTTTATTTTTCTTAAAATATGGCTATAGTTATGGGGGAGTATAATATTACCACATACATTTAAATATTAAATTAAAGATGTAAACCCCACATTTTGTACAGAATCTGCACAGCCATATAGTATATGAGAAATCTTGAACTTTCAAAATATTTATGCTCGAATTTTTTTATTAAAAAAAAAAAAAAAACTAGTGGGTGCAATTCAGCTTATACTCCTTTTCAAGAATTGAATTGGGTAGAATATGCAACATTTTTGTAGGTCCCCTTGTCATTGCCTTGGCATTTAAGGTCCTAACTAGACCTCCACCAAGCAGCAAGAAGAGTATTTTTGGGATTTATGTTAGGAGCTGGTTTCTGTTTCTTTCACCCTGTGTATTTGTAGGTCTCAATATTTTGTGATTTCCTTTGGCATTTAATTTGTTCCTTTCTCAAATAAAAATTTTGCAGCAATCTTAGCGATATACGCCGTTTGTTTTAAGCATTAAGTAGATTCTTTGGACTCAAATCTTTATATTGGATTCGACCATGCATTTCGTGACATTAATATTTGAATCCCAAATCGAATTTTAATTGAATTTTGAGTATAAAATTCAAGTTTTAGCCCCCCTTGAATTCACAAGATTTAAATCCAAATGTTATAATACAGTATTACCTTTTCTCATATTTTCTCTCTTCTATACTTGAGAAAAAATATCATAATTTCTTTGTTTGATATACAACTGAGATGATTCTTCTTTTATTGTGTTTATAATAAAGAGAGGAATAAATCAAGATCTATTTTGTATATTTTTTAATATCATAATCTTTAAGATTTTGTTAGATTTATTAAAAAATAAAAAAAATTCACTATCTATCTAAATACAAATTCTAATTTTATTTCCTATTCAGATTAACAATTTAACCGCACGTCCAAACACCAATTCGAAAAACAATTTAAAATCACACAACTCAAATCAAAATATTTGAATTAAACACAATTCAAATCTGTCTACCAAACAAGGCCAAGGATTCTATTTATATCTTCACCAAACGGCATGCAAGATGCATTGAGGATTCTTGTAAGGAGTTGATTTCTGTTTCTTTCATCCTTGTCTATGCCCACGATGTGTCCTCACGTAATTTCCTCAAAAAAATTGAAAAAAAAAAATGTCCTCACAAAAGCCAAGAGCTGAGTGATCCTAAATAATTGGTTTTTTGGGTATTTAGCTTGAATTTTAAATAATTGTTTATGATCACATATAAATAAATTGTTCCTTTCTCAAATAATAATTTTGCAGCAATCCTAATAATATACTCAATTGTTCGGGTAATTTCTTGGTAGGTTACAATGAAACCAAAATTTAGGCCTAAAATTACTGTGCATATTTTTTATTTTTGTCTCTCATTTTTCCTTGATATTTTATTATCTATTTTATTCTTCTTCTTAAATTTAGACCCAAAACATGTATATATATTGCTATAGTTGATTTTGGGTTTATTTGGGAGTTTGAATATAAGTATATTTAGAAGTCAAAGCTTGTGGTATAACTCTTTTTTTTTTTTTTTTTTGCTAAAAATTCTACCTTAACATTGTACTTTAGAAGATTGAAGAAGGGCAAATATTATACAAAATAGTAAAAAAATTCTATCTTAACAGCTGTTCTTCTATCTAATATAGCTCTGTCTCTGCTTACAATTATATAATTGAAATACTATTGTATTGTTATTACTATTTTTTTTATGGTATTATGACTACTACTGCTACTACTATTATTATTATTATTATTATTATTATCCAAAAAGATTATAAAGAGCATTACAAAATGAAAAATCTTAGGGATCAGTCGTGACCATAAAGTTTAACACAATAAGAACAAACTTTTTATATCAATCTTTGATCATTCCATGAGAATACTGAATCCACATATTCTAGCTTTTTCATTACAAAAAATATGTTTGAATGTCCTAAGAGTACTTGGTATTTAACACAAGGTTCTTATGGAAAATAAGGGTTAGGCTGGGATGGTGGGTTCACCTTGTGTTGTCAGGCTCAAAAAACAGTTCCAGCCTCCAAGTTTTCTGCCATTTGACCAGGACACTAGAATATTCATTTCAATTTTACATATATACATATCATTTGTTCCTAAAAGTGATGACTAATCACTTTCTTCGTGTGCTTTTCTTACTATTTCATTTCTTAATACACCATTGGGTCCAGAAAGCCAATCTGATCCTTGCCTGTCATTATATAATTGATAGTTTCATTTCATTTATTTATTTGTGCTTTTTGGTCTGCAAAATTGGTAGTTTTATCTAATATGGAGTGAGGGTGTTTGATAATTGGCCATAACTAACAAATAGCGTAAAGTTTTTAGCAATTATATTACAATAAAAAACAAAAAGTTGTTATAGTATAAAGCTTTCATATGCTATAGTGTTTTTAACCAAAATTGATTGGAGTGTAAAGTTCTCACGTGCTAAAATAGTTTTAACTAAAATTAGTTTTAACTATTAATTCTAATCATATTTTTTAAACACTATTAAGTGTAAAGCATTTATTATTCTCAAACTTGGCCTTATTGACAATACTATGTAAAACATCCTTCAAACCAGTTCTGAGGATATCAGACTGTCCTTGCATAGCGCCTGCCATTCTATACTTCCATTCAAGGACCACAAATTTGGTATTTGCGTCATAACTAAACTTTTTAATCTTTAGCATTTAGGTCTCTACTTTAAGAATTTAAACAATTAGGTCACCAAACTCTTAATTTGTTAACACTTAGGTCCTCATTTTAAGAATTTAGACACTCAGATCCTCAAACTCTTAAATTGTTGGCTTAGTCTTCATGATGTTTTTTGTTAAATACTATACAAGATAACAATATTAAAAAATATATATATGTTTCAGGAACTAAAGAACCATAAAGCCTCAAAATATTGTTATCTTATATAGCATTTAACAGCAAAAAACATGATGGGGTCTAACAGTGACAACAAATTAAGACTTTGAGATTTCAATGTCTAAATTCTTAAAATAAGGACTAACGGTACCAATAAATTAAGAGTTAGAATACCTAAGTATTTAAATTTAGGGATGCCAAAAGTTTGAATTTGAAGACCTGCATATCTAAATTTTTAAAATAAGGACCTAAGTGCTAACAAATTAAGAGTTTAGGAACCTCATTATCTAAATTCTTAAAATAGGGACTTAAATGTCAAAGATTAAAAAGCTTGGGGATCTATGACGCAAATAATCCTATTTTTATTAATGCACCTAAGAATATCTACTTATCTCAGTATGACCCCCTAACATTAACTTTTAGATATCTAATTACCCCAAAGTTTCAAAAATATTCAGTTTTGACCCTTTTATTGGTAAATAGTCTATTTTATATATCTAAACAGAAAAAAAAAATCTGAAAAGAAAATATATAATAGGTAGAAAAGCCAGATGACAACAAAATCTAGTTTTATTTCGGATTGATTTTTGTTTAATTTATTTTTATAGAAATTATTTTATCCGTGTATCTCTCTATCATTTTATCTTTTCTAGAGTCCTTAAGTGAATTCCATCTAAAAATAGACAATTTATAAATAGAAGAATTAAAACTATATATTTCATAGAAGTAAACGTTAAGATAGCTACACCTCTAAAAATAAAATTTTGATGATCAATGAAAATTACACCATAGGTGTATAAACAAGGCAATTAACTAAGAAATAAAAAAGTCAGATTTTCCCCTGTGCTACTGGGATCAATTTGTGGAAACTGTTTTCCCTCTTTATGGTGACCAAAGGTGTTTGGAACTTTAGTTACACCTATAAATAGTGTAAAAACTCAACAGTTATATTAAAAAACAAAAAGTTGTTACAGTATAAAATTCTCACTTACTATAGCTCTTAAACTTAAAACATTAGATATAATGAATATATATATGTATATATATACACATATAAACCACTAAAAGAAAAAGAAAAATCTTCCTCTTATACATTTAAAAGATGATACGTTTCTCAATGTACCAAAGCCACCGTGAATTTGTTGGAGAATTTTGTGCACGGAGAGAACGGATGTTAAGAAATTCTGAAAAATAGAAAGGTGTTTGAGGTTACACTTTCTTTTGAAGATTTTATTTGCCCTCATTTCTTAAAGTTTACTAATGAGTTTTATAACAATTTATCCCCAAAATATAATTAAAAATGTTATAGAACAACATCTAGCAACAACATAATGTTATAGAACAAGATATGAATTTTGTAATAATTCTATAAATTAGAAAGACACTGATGTCATTTCATGAATAGATATAATCGATTCAATCTACACAACCTTTACTTAAAGGTACCTTTTTTATTTGTAAAGATATATATTTATGTATCAATGCATCTATTACAACGGATATATTCATTGCTCATAAATGTTGCTCACTGTGCAATTTTTTGCGGCACCCACTGCCTCCTTCAAATGGACACCATGGCCCTAGTTTTGGGTGCGGCCACCTCACCGCCTGTGTCCCATTTTGCATTGTTTTGTACTCTAATGCTGCGGCCTCTAATATGGACACCGCAGTACTCCAAACTAAATCTAAACACATTAAAAATATGTTTTTTAACTTATATCTATGTAATTTTTTATCTCAAACATGTTTAGAGAGACGTGTTACAATCCCTCTAACAAAATTTGCCTAAAAAGAGACTGCCATAACTACTTTGGCATGTTTTCTCACAAGGAAGACAGCAAAAACGGAGGGAGAGCAAACAAACTTCATTGCTACTTTTAGATTCACTTCCCTTAGTTGGATTTGCAGCAAGGAATATAATGGAATAAAAATTGTACTAAAAGCATCATACAAAAGGAAAGAGACTAGACTTTTACTGCTTAAGCGCGCGAAAAAGATACACAAGCAACAACAATGGTTTTGTAACGTTATAATAGCGCAGAAAGAGAGAACTTCATGTGGATCCGTTACTTGATAAGAGAAATCCCCCTCTGTAACTCAACATCCTCAAGATCACACGGATGGGAAGTATTTGTTTAGATTGAATGGAAGAGAATAAAACTCCTCGCTCCTTGTGTCACCCTTGAAGGACTTGAACCTGTCCCACCAATGTTTACCTCTGTCTTTCCTGATTGCGCCGTCCTTCTTATGCAACGTATTGTCGAGGAAATACGCCACGGAGCCTGCGACAAATGCTTCGGATTGAAAAGGCACGTTGATGATATCGTTGAACTGCCAAGCACGGAGGAGGATCACATTATGTCGAGATTCATAATTAATCATAACATGGCATTGACTGAAGTTTAAGCGCTTAAGTCTGAAGAACGAAAATATTTGAGCCCTACCCATCTTGAGCTGGTGTGAACTGGGCCGTAACCGTTGATTGCCGTGTACTCGTTGAAATACTGCGGTACGGACAAACCGATGAAGATAGAGAAGCCGAGAATGAACTTTGTTCGGAAGCTATTGAGGTTGCAGAACTGAAGGAAGCTAAGACCCCCAGCACCTGCACATATGGGGAGAGAACAAAATATAACATGGCTCGCTTTAAAGTACTCAAGAAATGAATCAGATATTACAAATCTGCTTGTTAAATGGTTAAACCAAAGCTCATACCAACATAAGCGAAGAAAAGGCAGTATAGAGCAGCAACGATGGGCGCTGGGATTGAAGCAAACACGGCTCCGAATTTCCCTGCAATGATTAAAACATGGTTAAAACACAAGTAATAATGAGTGTCTATTGTTTTCAAGTAGAATACCAATAACAGTCCACTCGAAAAGGGAACAAAAAATACCAATAACAAAATATCTCAAATATTATCAACCAGCTTACCAAGAATGGAGAAAAATATCATGAATCCAGCTGATATTTGTACCACCCTTCGACTGCCGACGCGTGTCAAAGCTAAAAGACCAGCATTCTCACTGCCCAAATTAAAGGGGAAGTTTTCAGGTTAAGGTGAACGTTCAGTTCTCGGCTAAAAATAGAAATTTACTTGAGTGCTTCCATCTTAAACTTTCTTACACGGATACTGAGGATCCATTCACAGTTCCGAACAACCCAGAAATCAGAATGCCAACTCCCTGAACGTAGAAACATATCATTAATCAACAATTACCTGGAATTTAGAATCAGTAAAATTCCACAACATAACGGAACCTTGCAGAGACAGACAGTACTCTTGTGCCCCCTCCATCAGCGAGAAGCCAGAAAGAAAGTGAGTTATTTGATTGCCTATATATTCAACCATGCTTTTTGAGCTTTTCAACCATCCTACCATCTTTCTATCTTTCAACCACGTCCTAATTTCATGCGGAATAATGCTAGGAGTAGGATCCCCACTTTTTTATACCAATTGACATGATATACAAGTTGTCATTCTTATATTGATAAATGTATGAAAAATTGCCATGTTAATATTAAAAAATTCAATCTACGAATGGAAAGATGACAATTCATTACCTCGTGAGTTGGTGGGGATCTCTAGGTACAAGATACGCAAGTTTTTCTATTTTGTAAATTTTTAATCTGTACGCAAGTTTTTCTATTTTGTAAATTTTTAATCTGTCTGATGTTGAGACATAGAAAGTGGGCATGTCAAATATGTGGAATACAAGTGTTACTCTTCAAATCTATGGGGCACTAACCTATAAATGCATCCAAAAAACACTAGAAGTTAAGGTGCAAAAATGAATAAATCCAGGCAAGTACCAAATTTCTCATAAATTTCAAACACACTACGCCATATAAAGGGGATGTTTTTCATACCTGCCAACCAACTCCACGACTGAGAATAGAAGGTGGAATTGCGGTTGCACTAGCATACCTTGCAACAGCAATAAAAGCACCAGTGGACTGTTTGCATCATTGGTCATATGTTAGAAATGACTTATCAAAAGGCTTCATAAAGAGAATGTGCACTGAATCATGAAAAGTATCTATTGGGCATAGTACTATTTGACCAAGTTTCAATTAAGGAGAAAAAGAATTGTTTTATTCATTCAAAGAATTTGTATATCATTTGCTTTTAAAGCTGTGAGAATAAAACATAAAAAAAAATATATATATATATACACATATATATATCTCAAAAACCCATACATGGAATTCAACGCAAGGCACCGAAAACAATTGAAAAGGTTCAAATAAAATGGCAGTGGAGAAAGAGTGGTGGTAAAGGATTATTGCCTTTTGGTTTTTCGTTTTTAAGCAAACTAATAAATTTCAAAGGGAGAGAGAACACTGACCTCTACAAGAGCAACAAATGAAGCCATCATCATGGCAAAGGCTTCACCGGCATCAAAAGAAGGTGCTCCCCATTGAAATGGGTAAGGAAATCTTATCCTGCACAATCAAATTCTTGTTAGGACGATTTTTTTTACGGATAAATTTATCAGTAAGAACACCAAAGCCAAGCCCATGTTCTTTTTCTCCTACCCCATTCTCTAACCATTCACACAACTGATGCTAGTCCTACATCTAAGGGAAACGAATTTTGATTCCTTTATTTCTTTAAAAAGAATATTGCATACTCCTATAAATCAAGAAGTTATTAACATCAATACCAAAACAAAAAATGATGCTAAACAGCACCATCACCGTCAAGGACATACAAACATTTGTGAAGCTACGGAATCCTGACGTTAATACAAAAATTGGTATTTGACAAAGTAGAAAGGCCAGAAAGAGAAACTAGTACCAATAGCACAATCTATACTAACCATGGCGCAGCATCAATAAGTCCTGCCCGATCAGTACGGCAGCTTGTTTGTGTTTTGGGGGCTGCATCATTGTACGCCCCGCCAACAGTGAGCAGGTGGGCATATATCCACACAATCACCACAGTAAATATGACAGCAAACCGGTCAAAGATATGTTTTCCTGAACGAAATATGTCCGGCAAATACTGCACAGCAGTTATTGACAAAAACAATCTTAGCATTAAAGAAACAGGCAACGGAACATAGGAACAGAGATGCAATAGCTACAAAAGCAAGAGATTTCATGGTTATCAAAATGCTTCACCTGTGAAACAAAGACTAAAAGAATAAGCTCTGGAAGTCCAATCTCGACACATTTCGCAACCTAAACATTCACGAGAAACATTAGCGAACAATCGTCAAAATGAGACTTTGTTAGGGCATTGATGTGCACCGTACAAAAAGAACACGTACCCCAGGAAAACCTAACTCGTAGAGGCCAAAACCAACTAGACCTACCAAAGGAACAGCTGAAAGTGGACTTAAAAACCTGAGGAACAGAAAAAAAGCTAAGCAACACAGATTATAAGTTTAAAGTCTTGCTTGACAAATACTCCTAAGAAGAAAACAGCAAAAAGTGCATTGGCCGAACTTGTACTCAATCAAACTAATGTCAACCACCCATTACTTAGCACCGTATGGAAAATAGTCACTCAGGTGTTCTTCATAAGGTGGTCTCATGAGAACCCAACCCAGAGCAAGCCAACCAATCACAAATGATTTGCAAATAAAGACCTCCAAATTGTCCAGGCATTCTTGAATATCATCTATGCAAACCAACCTGGTAACGTTGCGCCAAAGGCCACTGAAACCCAAGACAATCTGAAGAGTTGAAGCGACAATAAGAGAACCCTGGATTGCACGCATTGTCCTTTTGAATCTCTGAAATGATACAAGAACATTCTCACGGTGAGCACAGATATTTCCAAATGTCCCTGAGATTTATGCAACCATCAAGCACACACCAATCTTTGTTCATCTTAAAAAATTAAAATGAAATCCCAAAAGGAGACTTTTTTTTGGCCCGAAAGTATCCCCACAAATCATGTCGACCAACCCTTGGGGTTCCAAAAATACAGTTAACATGTAACTGAAGGTGTATTAACTTAGTCAATAATAATCAGCTTGATGTTTCATAAACCACAAAGTCAAAAAGTTGAAAGTGTTCAGATTGTGAAACCTCATTAGGATCTGAGGAATCACTGAATCGGCCGGCAAGGATAATTGAAATTGTGGTGGGAACAAAGGTATACGACCCTCCAATGACAGCAGGTAATCGAGTCCCAAACAATGTCTGCAGCAATGTGTTCAAACCAGCAACAAAGAGCAGGGTCTGGATCACCCTAGCCTTCTCGTCCTAAAAGACAGAAATCATTATCGATGGTACTTCAAAAGAACACAATATTCAAATTAAAATCAACAACGATATATTTGAACGCTTTCCCAGGCCTTACATTTCCACCTCCCATCTGGGGAACAAGGGCAGTGGGAATGAGAACTGTAGTGCCGAGCATCACAAGATAATGCTGAAAACCAAGGAGAATGGCCTCAGCTGCATCAGCAATGGTCCACAAATTTTAATAAGTAAATATAAACCTCATCAGTCACTAGAACCGTAAGTGAGAGTAATAATAGAATTAGTGCTCAAATAAGCAATAAAGATGCCAAATTACCCAATATCTAGAGTGCAAAAATATGTCCAATAAATTAGCCATGAGGTTAAGAGATGTTCCAGCAACCACTCTCATATGGTAGGTAAGAAACATAAAGAGAATGTTCAAAAGAGATTGAAATAGCAACATTTTGTGGGAGAATTATGTGGTAGGGATTAAAAAAAAATTACCCTACTGGCGAGGCATGGTTTTTAATCATTAGATGTTCGTTAAGTTTGGTTAAATGGTCATATTTTCTGATGGTTCAAGCCTATGTTCCTAATATTTTTTTTTTTCTTGAAAGCCTAAAAGGGTATTTTCGATACAAGTCAAGCAGAAGTCAAAGTAACGTGCAGTAGGTTTTTTTTTTTTTTTTTTTTGAAGAATTGAAACTTCATTCAACTAAGAAATAGTACAAACAAAGAATCAATGCAGCTGCCCATTGGGCACCAAAGATCCCCGGAAACCGACTAGATCCACCAGATTGCAATGATCACACGGGGATAACTGACAACGACAAGATCCATAGGGACAAGCCCGCTCGACACTGAAAGGAGAGCTTATCAGATGCTCAATGTCAAACATTAAACTGTCGAATGGACATAGCCAATTGACCAAGACCCAATCCACCCAAAAAAGGGGACTACTTATCTGGCATAGACCATATTCTAACCAACCAAAACGACACACCCCACCGCTAGTTAGAGGATATACAATCTAAAACAAACACGGAGGTGGGAAGACCAACTCCGTTATTTCACACCAAACAAACAAACAAAACCAGAAATATAGTACAAACAAAACAGTGAACATGGAGGAGACACCATGGTTGGGGACAGTCCACTGCTGCCACCATCCTTTCCGTTTCTGGCTGAGCGTGTGTGGCCAAGCTCCAGCGATCCACCCCTCCACCACCTCCCCGTCCACCCCGAGCTCCAATGCGGTGGACCTCATTGCAGTCCAAGCTCAGGCCCCACCGCCTCTCCCCTCTCCTCCGTCCACAGCCAAAGCCTCAACCCCACCTCCTCTCCTTTTCTTTCCCGATGGTTTGGAGCTTCTTTTTCCACCAGCCGCTGCCAACACACAGTCCCAAGGCCCGCCTTGGGCTCCATGGCTGTCAACTCGGCCAACCACGCCAGCCACGCCCATTTTCACCGGCCCAGCAGACCGCCAGCTTCCTTCCCTCCTTCCCCCAACAGAAGACAGTCCTCTCCCTTCCTTGGTGCTCCTCTTCTCTCCACCCAGGCGCAGATCATCCTCCCCCTCCCAGCCTAGAGGCGGCGCCAGTCTTTGGGCCCAGAGGGAGAGGGGGAGGCTCCAAAAACTCCCTCAAAGAAACTTGGAACAGTAAACCCGACACAGAAGAGAGAAGAACAGGTATTTCTATACCTACTTAAGTTAGAATTCGCAGTAGGTACATTGTTAGATAACAACTAAACAAAAAGATAAGATCCTAAGCTCCTAAAATATTATGAGGTAGGAACGGCATAATGAATAAGAAAGATTAATTAGGTGAAATTTTAAAATTAAACAACAACTCTCACTGCAAATACCGAAAGGAAATAAAAAAAGAAAAGAAAACAATTATTTCCTATCTCACATGATTGGAAATTTTTTTCCTCTCTCTCTTTCTTTTTTCCTTTTTTGGTGGCACAGACTTATCACTAAAATCAACTTAATTTCTTCCATCTTTTTAAAAGAATAACAATCCTTTATGTAAAGTGGCATCTGGGTCTTGCAAAGATAAAGAGGCAAGACAGCTTTGAAAAGCTACTTTCAAGTTTCAACAATTACGTACAAAGGATAACTAAGCCACAAATAAATAAATAAATAAATAGACAAAAAATAAACAAAAGAAAAGAAAAGAAAAGAAAAGAAAAGAACCAACAAAAATATACCTAATGGATCCAGAAGAATCAGACTAAAAAGAAAAAACCCAATAACTTAAATTAAATGAAAGTACGATTTCAGAATCAGAAATCAAGATAATAAGCAAAACAAAGAAGAAAATTAAGAATGCCAACAAAAATAAAAAAATAATAAATAATAAAAACTCACGCCATGTAGGTGGACTGGTAATGCAGTAAGAGATGCCGGGAAGTTGATCCTTGGGTGGATGTGGCTGTGGCTCGTCTGGCTTTGGTGCAGCTCCTCCTGCCATTCTTTCTCTCTAGAACTCTCTCTCTCTCTAGAAAAAAAAAAAAAAAAAAAACAAAACAAGCACTCTATGAAACCCAAAACCGAGCAATATCCAGATCCCAAATCTACTAAAAAACACTAAAAGTTGAAGAAAACAAAGAAACTACTAGAAAATCTGATGACCCAGAAGAGTAAAAATGAAAACAACTCACATGTTAGTAAGCCCACCAAAAAAAACAGAATTAATATAGAGCTTGAAAAAAAAAATAGATGTAAGCTTTAGCTTTCATATACAGTGAAACATGTAATGCGTTTAATAATTGAGCAAAAGATGAAACGAGAAGAAAAAAAAAAGGTACCTTTTAACTGTATTTGTGCTGTGAAGCAAAAACCGAAAGCGGTGAGAGCTTAAAGCCAAAAACCCATACACCCCACTGCCTTAAATGCTTTTTTTTTTCTTTCTTTTTTTTTTCGCTAGCTATACTGACCAAAAGAGAAAAGAACAAAAGATAGAGAGAGAAAAAAGCAGAGATGTTTTTGCTTAGCAGTATATATACATGTATATATACAAGCTGGTGAAGATGGATGATAGTATGAACTACAACAAAAAAAGGAAGAAGATAGTGGTAAACAAAGGAAAAATAATGATCGGAGCTAAGATAGCTCTACTCCTTTTCTTAACTTTCTCTTTGTATCTGTAGAAAATGTGTAATGGAGTATTTCACTATTTCTCTCCGTTTTCTCTCTCTAAAGGGTGTACGATTCTTCTAATCTGAAATTACATCCCAACAAACATATATAAATGTGTGGGAATCCTTCGGCTTTACAGGCCTTCTTTTTGTTCTTTTTTTACTGGCATTCTTTTTTTTTTTCTTTTTTTGAAGGTTTTATTTTATAAGATATTTAAAAAGGTTATAAGAATAAGCATATAGAGATTTTATATTTTATATTGTAATAATTTTATTATTATTATTATAACAAATGAGAGTTTTATATTATTTATAACTGAAAAAGTATTAAAAATTATTTTTGTCAAACACAAAGTTATGTATATGGTCGAGTAAAGGGTTATTTATGTTATGTTATTATTAATATCTTTTATAGTTTTAGTTTATTTAAAAAATATATTTTTTATTTTTAATTATTAATTAAATTTACACCTTTTTACGCTTAACGTTCAATTTTAATCTTGAATTGTTAAATTAATCTTAATGATAGTAATTTGACAGTATTTGTATACATAAAGAATCAATAGTCATTGCATGTAATAAGATGTTTAAAATATCGATTGGTTTAAACTCAAACAATATAAAATTCTCACATATTATAATAAAAAATAAAAATAAATTACAGTATAAAATTCTCATATACTAAGATGTTTTCAACAATGCTCTCAAACACCCTATAAGGTTAATTCGAGACTTTCAAAGCTTAAAATCAAGCGTCGATTAAGAAATCATAAATTTAAACCAGATTTATAATTATACAAGTGCATTACAAGTATGGACAGACTGAGATCCATTAGTACTATTTATCCATAAATTGAAGCAAGTCTTTTACATTGCTATAATTAGTATTACTTTTAAGTTATTGTTACGTTAGCAAATATGTCGCTATTTTATTTCTTATTTTTAAAGGATCAGACAGATAAATACGCACACGATCATTTTTTTTTAAGTTATCCACTGTTGACTGGTGAGCTATTTATTATTAAGCAAAACGCCGTAGAAGAATTAAAATGAAAAAAAATAATAATAATCCTTACGTGCAAGAGCTGTTTTCTGTTGACGGATCAACGACGTCGTTTTGCAGTCGGATAGGAAAGTGTTGTCTTGGCAGTATCAAATATCAATTCCCGGTTTCCAAGACAGGCATAGAAAGGTGCACCTAAAAAAGATCTCTTTCTCAATTCTCACTAATTCTAATTTTAATTAATTAAAAAAGATTGCATGGTTGGCTGTCCAAAAGACATTAATAACCCTATAAAGCAAAAAAGGCGATTTCAACTGATTGGGCTCTCTTCCATCAATATGAACATGGAGGGCATTTTGGGGATTTTAATATGGGTGGTCCGCGGTGGCTGTAGCAAAAGAATCTGGTGGGAGTGCTCCAAAAAAAAAGGGCAGCCGACAAATTCTCTCATCCCTAAATTCCAGTAAAATTCCCCCGATCACTGCCTTGCTGTCGCTGAACAACCGTAAGCCTCTTTCGTTTTATTTTTCTCTTTGGTATTTTTTTCTGCTGCTTTTTGGCGGGGCTGCCTGGAACTCCTATTCCATTTATTTTTTTTTGGGTATTTGTCTTTTTATATTGTCTATTTTAATTAATTCAAAACTTATATCTTTAATTTTTAATCTTATCGAATGTACATTTTTAAATTAAATTTAATATATAAATTTGTATCATATTTCAGTTAATAGTTGATTTTGACCTTTAAAATAATCAAATTATACTTCATTAAAATAGAAAAAAATTAAAACTTTTAAATAAATAAAAAGAAAACAAAAATAAAAACATACAAAACATCTATTTTTGAAGTCGAAAACTTTAGTATAAAGTTTTTTTTACCCGTCCATTACTTTCAAGCTTGATCCTGCCCGTAGACTCGTTACGCTGTTCGACTGAATTAGTCGGCTCCATGATCTATTCGGTCGGAACCCAATTTGAGAACCTTATCTCATAGATTCCCTTCACCATGTAAAGTTCTCTTATTTCTTTAATTTGATGGTATTTTGAGCAATTTCTTAGATTAATTTTGAATATTGATTAGACAAAAGTATAAATTTATGTATTTAATCTAATCTAAGATATAAATTCAATTAAATCCAAAACTACAGGTATAATATTCGAATAAACCTAAAATAGAATGTATAAAAAGGTAAATAACCCTTTTTATTTTCTTGCTCGGAAATTTAATCCTCATCCATCTTCTTTTCTCTTTTTCTCTCTCTCCAAACAAGACCTAGATAGCCGTATGCTTTACACTTTTTCCCTTTATTTTCTTTTTTTAAAAAAAATAATAAATTTGCATTTAAATTAGAATAGTACAAACTATTTCAACATATCGCAACCTAACCCTGACCATAGACCATAATCACTAATAGGTTTGATGGAAAACGTTTAAGGGACAATGCGTGTACCAAGCTCTAGTATGAGAAACTGAAGAGGCACCTAAAAATCAAGCACAAGCAAGACTTTTTCAAACATACCACTTCAAACAAGATCGAGAGGCTAATAACACCAAGGCCTATCATACACCGCCGAGGATATCAACTCTCTGGCTAACCAAAAAGACTAATAGAATGTGAGGTGACCATTTTCGTTATTACAAGGACAAACCAACAAAATATAAAAAAAAAAATACACCTATTTTTAAAATAGTGAAAACATCACAGACTTTATTTAACAAATACAAAAACTAAACCAAATGGATAAGGTCTGAACAATAGTGACGAGGATACCAAGAATGAGCCGACCAATATTGAGAACAAACAAGGACACTACAACACTACCAGAAGGCTGACAGAAAGCTAGAATAGATCTTCGCTACCACCCACCTTCATTGACCAAAAAAAATACAGCACCAGTGCATCTCCATCTCCCGGCTGAGATTGAAGAAGCCATAGAGCAAAATCAGCCAAGATCTCCAGCCCACGAAGAACTCTCCCCTAAACCTGTCTTTTGCGCCACTTTATCGTCTTTGATAGTTGCCAGAAAACATCTCCTAACCCATAAGGAAAGCCATTCCATCAACCAACAAGCATCATTCCTAAGCCATGAAGAAGCCGCCCTACCCCAAGGCGGCACCAAACTCCGGTCCAATGACCTCCCCTTGAGAAGCAACGCACTTAAGCATAGTCAAAAAAGAAAAAAACACTAACAGGAGGGTAGGAGAAAATACGCAAATGATTTAAAATCCTTAACTTGTTTTGCTTCAACTCCTTCTTCTTCTTTTCTATAAATAATAATGGCCAGTGAGATATTTGAGAACTCAGTTCAAACTATTTATTTGAACTAAAAATACTAAAATAATTCAAATTTATAAAAGAAAATATTGTATTAAAATTCATTTGAACCACAAACTGTGATTTGAACTGTGAGTAAAATATATAAATGAGAATATTTTTAGAAATGTGTAGTACTGTTTTTGAAATTACATTTGGTTGTATATAGTAGTATATTTTTGAATTCATTTTTAATGTAAAATTTTAAAAAAAAGAATTATTCATTTTTTTCTCTCTTTTCCCTCTCTCACATTGTCATTCTCGTTTCCACTATGTCGAATTTCCCACCGCCGAAGTTGTCGTCATAGACATCTGCATCTAGTGATGAGGTTGTAGGGGATTCCTTCTCGATGACCTCATCTGCTCAAGCACGAACTCCAATGGCTAGATCCAACACAGATCACATCTTCTTTGGCTATGCCGGGGTAGCTCTTCTCTGGTGAAGGTTAGGTCAATAATGTTAAGTGGTGAGGGCAATCATCAAAAATTTATCAGAAATACGAGACAATGTAGGAGGAGGGTCAATGAGAGGGCCTAGGGTGCGGCGGAGGCCACTAGGAGAAGGGGCTTTGGGTGGGGTAGCAAGGGGCGCCGGGAGGAGGGGCATGGGCTGGGGCTCTCGTTGACGATGAGTGGGGCGGCGAGGGTCACTAGTCAGGGGTCAGTGAAAGAGAATGAGTAAGTGAGAGAGAGTGAGGAAGAAAATGAAAAAGCTTTTTTTTTTTTTTTTTCAATTTTGGGATTTTTTTTGGGATGTTTTAAAACATGTTTTTGTTTTGTTTTGAACACAAATTTTAACCAAACACTTTTTTAAAATCATTTATATTTTTTTGTGTTTTGAAAATGACAAAAAAAAAAAACCTTTCAAAAATACAACCAAGATGGCAGATTTTTTAAGCTTTCATATGTTAGCAAATATATAAATTAGTGATCAATATTTTCTAAATTTTCAAATTTTGAATTATATTTCATGATATGTGTATTTATATATTTGTTAACGTGTTTAATTCAAATGTACGTGAGTGGAGACATTTACATATATTTAGGATAAAAATGTATAGTCAATGTTGGGATGTATACAAAATATTGATATATATATATATATATATATATATATATATAGTCACGTTTATATTTATAATGGGGATTTCATGTTCAAACCATATACGATGGGAGGAGGGGGTTGTAAAGTTGTAGGCACATGCTATTGTTGTGGTCGCTGATTCAATTCATGGCTGGTTATTTTCATGTATTTATGCCGTTCGTTTTAGTTGGTAAAAAATGTACGCCCAAGAAACCGACCCAAAAAATAATTACTTACTAAACGAACTACAAGAAAATAATTCATTTATACAATAAAACTACAAGAAAATAATTCTGAAGGGAATAAAGTCAGCGAAGCTTTTAGTGTTTGTTTGTCTTTGCATAAGAAAGATAAAAAGAAAAGTCGTTGAGCATTTAAAGTGCACTATTTGCCCTTTGTTTTGGCCAAGCTAAAATTTGCTGCAATAACTAAACCTAGGAGGCAGAGGTAGATTGTCCAACTTTGATGCACATAAATGTAAAAATAAAGCCATTTCCACTAAGATTGGCTTAAATGCGCTATCCTTTTTAGGAGCTCTTATCGTATAACATGTGTTTTTAATCTTGTTGGTAAGTATTATTATTTTAACTATTAGATTAACTTTTAATAGAATGATTTACGATTGTTCACGTTTAAAGATTTACAATGCGTGACACAAAACTGTTCCAGACATATATTAAAATGTTGAAAATTATTCAAAGGAAGAAAATAATAGGATCTATTGATAAGGCAAATTTTGCCTCGTTTCTTATACTAGTTTTCTTCTTTTTTTTTTTTTTTGTTTGGGTTGCTATTGGTACGTGTGAATAACACAATTTATGTTAGCATGTTGCAAAATTATGCTAAACATATTTGGTTTTAAAATAAATGTTTTTGAGGTATCAATTTATTACCTTGAACATATGAGAATGGCCAAATGTGCTAAGAAATTATTTTAAAATTGAAGAGCCACATCATCATGTGAAAAGTTGGGAAGAATAAGAAAATCATTAAGGATGGGATTAGGTGATGAATGGGCATTCATTCCATGGCTAATATTAAAGGCACATTAGTTGTTTTATTGTTTAAAGTATAATAATTAGAAAATACATGTGTTGTCATCCTTTTAAAGCAATCCCCAAGATTAAATCATACTTTAACCGATTTTTTTTAACCAAAAGGAAAAGTTGATTAATTATGATTATGTTTCCTCAAAATTCTTGTGCCCACATGATAGTTTCAATTATGCCACCTTGAAAGATTGGTTGTGCACATTGATTGGTCCCGGACGACTTTTGTCAATATTTTGAAAGAGAAGAAAAAGCAAATTGAGCATTGCGAATATTACATAGGGGAAGGAGCTGAATAAGTTTGTCCTCTTCTTTCAGGGCTGAAGATTTCCTTATCAACTTTTGTGTGTCACTCAGGACATGTCAAAATCATATTGGTGGGAGTTATTTGAAGATATGTTTCAAATCACCTAACCTGAATTGAAGATTAGAACGAGGGAAAAAAAAGGGGTTCGTGACTTAAATTGTTATTTAAATTAATATTTATGTGTGTATTTTTGTATTAATTTGAATATAAAATAAAATTGAAATTTGTTTTAGAGAGATAATGAAAATAATTTTTGATTTATCAACAAATCTAATAAAATCTTAATATTAATTATCTTAAAAAAATTGCAATACGGATCTTAATTTATTCATCTCTTCACTAGGAACACAATGAAAAAAAAATCATCTTAATTGGATAATAAATAAAAAAGCTATGATTTTTTCTTCAAATATAAGAGAGAGAATTTTAGTTTTTACTGTAACATGGATATCTTAGTATCAAAAGTTTAACGGAGTTAGAACTCTGAAGACTTGGATTCTTAATACTCAAAGATTTGGATTTTGAGGAAAATAAACATGTATCCAAATGATTCTTAATACTCGAATCTAAATTTAAGTCCAAAGAATCTAAAAAGTTCTCGGAACAAACGGATATAATTAAAATGATTGAAATATTCGAAAAATGCATAGAAAAAATGATGGGTATTATTAATAATGTTGAAATTTAGAGAGAGCATAATATTGAGGTGGATCAAGGGAAAAGAACAAAGGACAAAACATGGGTGTTGTTTTGCAGCTCTTTGGGGAATACCCCACTTCACCCAACGCTAGCATCCGTGCAATGAAGGGACCACCAATTGGCAAATTCTATAGCCTTTTTAGATCCCTTTTTATTATAGAAAGATGGAAGAGATATGGTTGTTTGTTTGATGCTTTTTGGTTCTTTCACTCACGCACACACCTTTCTTCTGCCCTTTTTAATCCAAATAGACATTTGGGTTGATTGGTAATGCACGCTACTGGACTTAGTGCTTAGCGGTTACTATGTCCATTTCACACAAATATCATATCAACGTGTACTTATTAGGCCCCATGACTTGAAAAGGGAAACTTCTCCCTGTATTTTCTTTATTTTGTTTTCTTCTATTAAATATTTGATAAACTGGTTTGAGCTAAATTTAAACACCGTAAAATATAAAAATTTTACACTGTAATTGATTTTTATTTGATACTGTAACATATAAGAGTTTTATGTATTAGTTTATTTATCATTGTTTGGTATCAAATCTGAATTTGAATCTATTCAAGAACATATTATGGTGAGAATTGTTGATACAATAATTGACTCGTTATTTATACCTTAAAAATTTTGATTGAGACTTTACAGGAAAAAACAAAGAAACTTCAATTGTTACTATCATTTACTAATCTTGACAACTAGTAGGAATTATTCATGAGTAATAACAGTTATATATCCTTGTTATAAAAATTTAACGGTTATAATGATAATAAGTTTAGTGTCACATCATTTACATGGATATTTGTCGGTGGGAGATGCTCTAGAATTCTCCACCTTCAGGCAAGCACCAGAAGCCAAATACTAAAGTTAACGTTGAGTAGTGGCTAATAAAAGACAAGAAGCAGAAGAAGCAAAACTATACAAGTCAAGTTCTCTCTTGGGTTTTGAATTTATCCATGAATATTGTTATTGACGATCATCACCACAACTTCTTTAACCAGTTACTAATTCATAGGCCAATTTGAAACTATGACTGTTGAAGATCCTCTTATCAGTGGAATTGAAAAGAAGGCAGTCAATGGATGCATTACTTTTTCTTTTTTTTTTTTGTTCTTTATTTTTTAGCTCGTTTAGTATATTGTATCCTCTTACGTCTATTATTTTCATGCATTTTTCTTCTTTTATTTTTCTTTTATTTTCTCTCTATTTTATATTTATGACTCTCTCTTAAAAAATTCTAAAACCTCAAATCTCAACTTTCTCATGCCCCTCTTTCATTCTATCTCCATTTCAAACTTATCACTCTTTATTTATAAAATTCTTAAACCTATAATCTCAACTTTCTTAGCAGAATATTCTTGTTGTCTGTGATCTATTATGACTCCTGCTGTGGTTAGGGTGTTTTTTTTTTCATTGGTTTCTAACTAATTAAAATTTTACCTGGCTACTTAAAAATATACAATTTTGACTTCTTAATTTATGCGCTATCTATTTTTAGATAAAATATAACATAATAATGACACGTGAGAGTTTATTAAAAAAAATTATAGCAAATAGCAGATTTTGCTATTCACTTTATAAATAATGTGAGTAGTTTTTAAAATGCAAAGGAAATAGTAAATTTAAACAAATTAACATTTTGAAATAAGCAAATGTCCTAAATACCCCTAAATCAGATTTTTTTGGTGTTCTTTCTCTCTTCTTCTTACTTCTCTCCTCTCTGGCAAAATTTGGAAAAAAGGTTTAAGAAAATTTGAAATTAAGTAAATGATATTTTTTTGTATTAAAAAAAAGCTTTTTTTAACACTAAAATTGCCCCAATTTTTTTCAAAAAAAAAGAGAAAAAAGACTGTATAGAAGAGAGAAACCTAACTAGAATGAAAACAAAAAAAAAAACTAAAACTGTTTTGATGTCTAAAAATTAAAAAAAAAAAAAATTATTAATCAAGTAAAATTTTAAAAAAAGTTAGTATTTAAAATGCCCGCTCCTCTCTATCTATCCTAGGCAACAGAACCTGTCATGGCCGTGTCACCACCTAACTCAGTCGCATGCGTCAGTCTGCGTCACAGCTTTCAAGGTCGAAGCCATGATTTGAGTAGAAACTAATGCCGTGGATTCCGATGACTTTGACAATTTAATGATGTTGAAGAGGCAAGGCTCTCCTTCTCCTTCTCCTTCTCCTTCATCATCATCCTCTGCCTGTTCTGCTAGGGCTCGTGATTACTTCGTCGCCACCACTTGCAATGCCGACCCTAATCTCGAGCCCTATAACGGAATGAAATTCGATTTCGAGCAACCTGCCCGCATTTTCTACAACTCCTATGCTTGGCACGTGATCTGGTCGTGTTTTTCTCTCTCTTCCTCCCATCGTGCTTCTCTCTCATCCTTCTCCGACGATGCATTTCTCCGATGTTTGTTCTACCATAGATGTTGACGTCAAAGATTTGAGTATGATGTTTAAGCGACTGCACACGAGAGAGCAAATGGAGATTACTGATCCATGTGCCATGCGACCTTCGTTCTGCAATGGCGTCTCCGGCAACCAAAATGGGAGATCTCGTACGCTTTCTCGATGAACGTCGACTTTGTAAGGTCCGCCCATTGTCAGAGTTTCCCACGATGATAGTTGGAATTATAGATCAGGGTAGCGAGTGAGGGGAAGAGAAAAAAATCTTTTAAAAAAAAGTAAATTTCATTTGTTTGTTTCATATCCAGTTTTTTTGTGTTTTTGTTAACAATAGTTCAAATCTAAAACAATTTTGTTTGGATTGAATTTTGATTTGTTTACAAACCACTAATCCAAATCTGGAGGAAGTTTCAGCATTAGAAGGCAAAAAGAATAGGTTCAAAAGAAGACCAAAGTTTGGATCATCCTTTTAGTAAATCTAAAAAAAAAGAGTAAATTTTATTCATTTATTTCAAATCTAGGTTATTTTTATGTGTTCTTGGTTAAAATGGTTCAGATCTAGTTTTTTATATATGTATTTTTCTATGATTAGATTTTTCATGTTCTTTTATCTAGGTCGATATAATTTTTTGGTTTTATTTTGTGTTGTAATATGTGGAAATATAGTATTAACCATGCAATATAATATGAATCAACGGGAAATATTTTACCAGCATATGTATTTATTGGAAAATTTGGTATTAAAGGAGAAACATAGTATTTCCAGCCACCGGTGACCCAGCGAAGTCGCCGATAAATTTTTGTATTTGTATGGTAAAGTCGATATTTCCTAATCAATATTGTATTTCCTAGCCACTGCCTATTTGGCGAATTTGTGTTACATGATAGATACGATATTTCTTGATAAATATTGTATTTCCTAGCCATCAGACAATACGATAAGTCGTCGGTAAATTTTTGTACTTACATGATAAATACGATATTTTTTGAAAAATATTGTATTTTTCAGCTACCAACAATCTGGCGAAGTCATCGGTAAATATTTGTACTTACACAGTAAATAGGTATTTCCACGTCGTCGATGGTCCAACAATAAATACGGTATTTCTTAGTAAATATTGCATTTCTTAGCCACCAAAGGTCCCATAAAGTCTCCAATAAATTTTCGTATTAAGCAGTAAATATGGCATTTCTTGATAAATATTGTATTTTCTTGTCATCGATGGTATGGTGAAGTCCCTGATAAATTTTTGTATTGACACGATAGATATAGTATTTATAGGTAAATATTGTATTTTTTTGCTATTAGCTGTCTGACGAAGTCACCAGTGAATTTTTGTATTACACAATAAATATAGTATTTTTTGGTAAATATTATATTTTTTGATTATCGGTGAAGGAGGAAGATAAGAGAAATAGAGGATAAAAAGGTTGATGTATTTTGGGGTTTATGTTCTCAATTTCTCATGATATATTACTCAATTTCTTATAATATGTTATAAACTACACATTTTAAATTATATGGCATTATTTACTAAGTTTTAATCGAAATATGCTTTTTGCCCTTTCTCTCAAATATAAAATAACGAAAAAACTGTTTTGGAAAAAATCTTAAAAGAAAAATATATGTTAATATAAATATTAAAATTGTGTTACTATGTCAAATTTATTATTTTAATCTTCATATAGTATTTTTTTAATCTATTTGTCTAAATCTTAAAAAGAAAAATATGTATTAAAATAATATCAAAATTGTTATTATTCCAAATTCTTTTTTTAATCTTTGTAGACAATTTTTTTTAATCTATTTACTTTGTTTACCATTTTATCTTTCATAAAACCCTAACTTATTGCACGTTACTCTTATGTTTTGTCAGTAAATACTTCATTTATTAACTAAAGGATCAAAATTGTATATTTTTATAAATTTTGAGATAAATTTTTATATTTATTTGTTTATTCATTATCTATGTTATTAAAGCTTCAACCACAGCCTGTGAACTTGATTCGTGCATCACACTAACATTCACTAGTCAGAAAAACGCCATCTTTTCCCTTGTTTCGAGTAAATTCGATGGAGTACCCCCTTTGTAGCATAATTGTCTCCTATTTTTTTTTTTTTTATTCACATATTTCTTCTGACTGAAAAAGACCAAAATATCCATAAATAACATATATTTATTTAACCCTAATTAAAGATATTTCTGATTAATTATGTCTTTACACTATTTCAAAGTGTTCTGCTTCTTTGTAGAAGCCAGAAAACTGAAAAGCAATGCCACAAAGGTGGGTTTTTCAAATTGATCCTCTTCTTCTTAGAGATTTGGTGGATTGGGCCAATTAAACAGCCCAATTACAGCCCATTATTCATGAACTGGGCCACTCTCAGCTGCTTACAAAACCCACTATTGCAGCCCACCAGAGCCCAACATCTTCTCTCCCCCCTTTTGGTTCCCGCAGATTTCTCTCTCTCTCTCTCTCTCTCTCTCTCTCTCGCCTTCGTCTTCAACCCCGCCGTCTGTGAAAAATCGCGCCGCCGACTAGCCGAGGTACGCCGATCTCTCACCATTTCTCAGTTTTCTCTTTCTTCTCTGACTCAATTATACTCACTTTTCTCCAAATCTTCCATTGAAGTTTTGAAGATTCCTGAAAGAAAAAGTAATAATAAAATTGCTTAAAATCTCGTTCAATTTCACTCTGTGAAGTATACTAGGGTTTCTTCTAGGCTTATGGTGCAGAACATTTGTTTTAGTTTTCGACAAAGAAACCATTTTTTTTGGAGTCGAAATCCTCAAAAAGACACCTTTTCTCTTTTGCTGAACAACGTAAGAAAATTATAGACGGATTTTTGTTTCAATGTTGATGTTTGAAAACTTGTTTCAGTCTTCGTCTACTTTTGTTTTTACACATTTTCTCTCTCTTTCCTTTTATTTTTTGGTATTTTCGGTTGAAAATTCGCTTTTTTTTTTTTTTTTTGGTGTTTTGATTGTTGGGTTTAGATTGTTGTATCTCTGAATTTGGATTTCGTTTTCATCTTGGATCGTGTAGATTTAAGATTTAAGACTGTTATTATCTAACTTAGTTTTATTGTTAGTGTCATTTTGGCCAACATGGTGATCATGGTCGCTTTCTTGAGTATCAGGGGATATTTGGCTTTTGTTCTCAAGCTTGGATATGGGCCATTGTTGAAAATTATCTATGAAAAGTAGTGTTTTCTTTTTCATTTCTAATTATCATGGCTTCCTCTCTGCTATGCAGCGATCAGACCGGAGTCATGTTTCTATCGAGATACTTTGGGAGAACTCTCCTTGCTGCAGCTAAGTCAGAGACTACAGCTGCCGCGGCAGCAGCCAGTTCATCGGTTAGGACAGCATACAACCCTCTTGAGGAGTTCTTTGAGGTAGATAGAAGCGCTGAAGATGATAAACCAGTTGTATATGGTACATTCCTCTTTTTTATTGAAGCTATGGTTATTCTACTCCTTTTGCTAATAGGATGTTATGTTATCCGTTCTCTCACGTTTTTATGTTAGGTAGCTACGCTTTCTAAAAATTCTTTTCTCGAATAGCAAGTAGGCATACTCTTGTATTGTAAGTAAGTGTGTTTTCTGCCAGGGGTGGGAGTTCCTCTGATTTTGAAGATTCGTCTAATTGTTGCATTGTTATGTTGGTACATGATACATATATTTTTTTTATTGAAACACGGAAGACTGTGTCACTGGTTTGAAGTTATTTGATGCCGATGTCTGAGGCATAATCAATGCCTACAATTTCTAAAGCATGTGTAGAATCAAGTTCTAAAACATATATATATGCTTCTTACGTGGTAGAAATTTTAAGATAAAAGCATAATTTTATGTCATGAAAAAATTTGATGGGGGTAAGCATTTTCCTAAGTGCTGCCCATAATTTATAAGTTACTTGAGTTCATTTTTTCTAAAGAAAATTGAGACTTCAACTTGATCATGATTTTCGGTATGTGCTTCCAGTTTTATTATCAGTTTCTTCCCCACAACAGATGTGGAAATCTTGTTCTTTAATAAGTTCCCTCCATCTTAATCAAATCAAATGAATAAATAAATAAGGATACTAATTTGTAATTCTCAGGTCGTAGTTGGAAAGCCTCTGAACTGCGCTTGAAGTCTTGGGATGACCTTCAAAAGCTGTGGTATGTCCTGTTGAAGGAGAAAAACATGTTGATGTCACAACGACAGATGCTTCATGCACAAAATCTTCGCTTTCCTAATCCCGAGCGAATTCCCAAGGTATAATTCCTACCTCAGGACATCTTGTTATATGTTATTGTTCTTAATGGTTGGATCAAGTTGCTCCTTCTTTTTTCCTCATTAACTTTATGGGCAGTAATTTTACCTTAAAATCACCAGCTCACTAATACATATTCATATGCTAGTCTTTAGTTTACAGTTTATACTCTTACCAAAGTGCAACATTAATTGCATAATCTAGTTTAAGTAAAAACCATTGTGAATGGTCATCCTTTTGAATCACAAAAAAATGGTGAAAACGGTTTCCTTTTCAAGCGATACTGGAACGGTTCCCTCAAAAGGCTTCTGTCAATAAGGTTATATTGTGTGGTGAGAATTTGGAGGAAAAACCTAGAAGTATTTTCTGATATATGAATCTCTAATCCAATTTGGTGCGACTGTTGTATTCTTGGAAATTTTTTTATTCGTTTGGATTATACCTGTGAATTTGCTTGTAGAAATCCCAAGTTGTGAATTGTAGCTTTTTATTGGCAAAATACTCTATGTACCTCTCTATATTTTCAAAATTGTATTCAATGTTTTTAATTACTGTCTGTTATTGTGATGGTGCAACTTGCATGTTTCAATTCACATGAAGTGCTAGACCAGACATATCACATAGTGAGTTTTTTCCGCCATCTTTGAATTGTTAGTCAAGGTTTTGAAACTAAATAAAAAGAAAAAAAAAAATTAGCTAAAATAATACCATGGTACAAAGTAAAATTTATTCTTACAAGTGTCCTATTTTTTTTTTTCTTTACCGTACAAAATCTTTCTGGCAAGAGAATGCTTACTTATTCTTGATGATTACTTGTTTGTTAAATAAGGTGAGGAAGTCAATGTGTCGTATTAAGCATGTGCTTACAGAGAGAGCAATTGAAGAACCTGACCCAAGGAGGTCTGCTGAGATGAAGAGGATGATAAATGCCTTGTGATGGCTTTCGACTTCTCCTTTCTTCAACCATACTCTCAGTTGGGTATGTCGGTGTTTTGTAATGTTACCTTCTAGTTCGGAATTTAGGATCTGTGACTTTAGCTAATTCACAAGGTATTGCCTTATGGAGTGAAGGGACCATCATGTACCTCCTTATGAATTTAGCAATGGCATCTTTTCGGTCTTTGGGTTATTTTTATTCGAATCGGTCAATATGGCTGGAAAGGATCAATTGTTCTTTTTGAAAAAGCTTATAAATTTTGATTTTCTATGCGAATTCTGGAAAGTTAAAAGGGTATGTTGCAATCTATTCTCTTTTTGTGTATTTTTTAACTTTTTCTCCAACTTTTATTTCTTTCTACTTCTTTTTGATCTTAAAAAAAAAAAAAATCTGTATTTTTTAAGGGAAAAAGTATCTATGTTAAATATCAGTTTTCATGTTAAAAACATTAAAAAAAAAATCCTTATCTTTTACAAGTGATAACTATTGAGCAAACTTTCAACTCTACTCTTGCTTTGTTGGCTTTGTGAAAAAGTTTTGGGGAATGTCTGGGAGGAAGTACATGTTTTTCTCCAAATTTTATCTCATTCTACTCCCTTTGAATTTTTAATAAATTATCTACATCAAATATCAGTTTTTCTTCTTAAAAAATCAAAAAATAAACTCGTATTTATCAGGGTATAGATGTTGGGCAAACTTCCAACTCTGCTCTTACTTTGTTGGCTTTGTGAAACATAAATAATATGAGCTGTCTGTGTAGTCATGTCTTTGCCACAGCACTCAAACACCATTTTCTACTGGTATTGTAAATGCTAGCATCATTTTTGCCCCCTCCCATATGGCTTTTGTCTCTGAATCTGAAACACTTAAATCTTACCACTCACAGTTGAAGCTGACCAAACTTATATGGAGGTTCAGTTCAACTTTCCTTTTGTAGTAACAGTAGATCTTCCTGCTTGATCTTTTTTAAACCTATTAATGAATCATTATAGCATCAATCAATATGGCACAGTCTAGCTTACCAGTCTTGGTTCTGCAAAAGCATTTAATTCCCCAGCCAACACGTGCACTCTTGCCTTGCGCATGGCCTGTTTCCTTGCTTCCTGGTAACAGGATTCAAACAAATGTTAATTGAATGTTACTTCTTTGAAGTTGGTACAAATTCACTTTCAGCTGTCTTATGCATTTTGAGGAATTATAGTCTGCTTCTTGTCATTCTTGTGTTCTGAGACTGCAGGGTATTTAATGAACTTGCATTTTCTTTTTCCTTATCCGTTTTGTCCTCCCCGTTTTGGGGCAGTAGTTCAGGTCAGACTTGGTCATTATTTGAGGAAAAACAGATTAAAACCTATTTTTGGCAAGTTTACCTGAAACGGAAAAATTGATGGGCAATTGACAAATAATTGGAAGGAATCATTTGAATCATGAATCTCATATGAGAAGATGTACTGCAATAATATTTCATAGTTTAAAAAAAAAAAAAAAAGAAAGAAAGAAAGAAAGAAAGAAAAGAACCGAACGGAACTCTAGATTAGTATATTTGTAATTCAACTTTTGTTTTTGGGGACACAATCTTGAAGGAGGTAAGGCTTTGATTTACATGTGTAGCTATAATAGAAATGTACACGTCGAAGATTGACGATGCTTTTTTTTATTGTTCGATGGTCTGTCAAGGATGTTATAATATCGGTTTATATTTCGCATGCACTTGGTAATGAGTTCAAACCCATGAGCAGGGTTGGGGGAAGATTTTTTTTTTTTTTTCCTTTTTTCAGAGAGGCATAAGTTAAACCAAAATTTTGAAGAAAAATAACTGTCTAATTTTATAATTTATTATTTTAGAACTTTGGGTCTTTTTTTTTTTTTTTTACCTTTTATTTCTTCGTTCTTTTATTGGAATTTTAGTTTGAATTATCAGTATAATAGTCAAAATTTAATGTATGATCTAAACATTTAAAAAGTTTTATAAAATATGAGTATACATAAAATTAAAATTGGGAGAATGAGGAAAATGTTATATTTTTGAAACTTTTTGAAGTAAATATTAGGTTATGAAAATATCAATAGTAGATGTCAGATTTACAATGTAAACAATTTATTTATTATGTAAATAAAAAACATTTGCTCTGTAATACGTTATTTGTATCATAAATTCATTTATTGTATAAATAATAATTATTTACACAATAAATAAAGAGGGTAGATAAATTACTTACGTCATAAATTTGATGTTTACTATAAATATTTTCAAAACTTTACATTTACAACAATTTTTGTTAAAAATTTAGGATATAATAGAAATTATTTTAAAAACATATGTAAAAAATTTTAACTATAAACTCAAGGCAGCAAATTGAAGGGAAAAGTGTAGAAAAATCTCTTCGGCCGCGGAAGTGTAAAGGAGCCCATTGGGCCTGGGGTAGCTACCCCTCGGGCCTTAAGTAGCTTTGCACTGCTCATGAGTTTAAACCATGAATATTTTAAGCTCTCACTTGTTAGATTGTGAAACAAAAATATATTATAATATAAAACTCTTATATGCTATGGTGTTTGAATGCTTGGTCTTGTTCTAGCATGGCTTGAGGAATCACAGGAAGGGCGTTAGACATTGAGGCATAAAACATGTGTAGAGTTCGATCTGCTCCTTAGATGATGAAAATTTTACACCACTATTTGTAATTTCTTTGGTCATTAATGAGATTTCAACTAAGCCAAGATTGTAAAAAAAGGGCTGGAAACCATAAAATGCTGTAATGAGAATATTTTAGCCTTTAACAATAAAAATGATTAATTAAGTTGAGAATTAAAATGATTTTAAACACAATAATCAAATAAGTATTGCAGGGTACTGATTGCAAGCTACATCCATGCTTAAAAATAAGTATTATTAACCAGATAAATACAAAAAAAAAAAGAAAAAGAAAAAGAAAACAACAACAACTTTATACTGGTCAATAAGTGTCAAAGAAAAAAAATGGTTGTTTTTTTTTTTTTTTGTTTGAAAGCAATACAATATCAAAAACATTAAATACAAAGAGCGTTTGGAGACATAATTTGCACTAAAAATTAAAACTAAAAATTCTATAGCAATTCAAATTTTATTGGAGAAATACTAAAACAATATTGGTTCGAACCTAATTCAAATTTTTTGGTTCGAGCCAGTGTTCTAAAGGCACTCATTATGGTTATTCAAGCAACCTGAAGCGAACATTCCGTATTTTTCAAAACTTCATTCCATTCTCTCTTTTTCACACAACAAATAATATGGTTTTGTTGGTAGAAAAACAATAACGTGGGATTGGTTGAATTAGGTTGTGCACAGTGTAGTCTAATCTTGAACTGCTAGATTTTTAGGATTAGATCAATCCGTTTTAGCTATTAAGACCCTAAAATAAGCTATTAAGACCCTAAAATAATCCATTTCTGTATTGAACCATGATTTGAGACCTTTTTTTTTATTTTTTTTGTGATTTTTTAAACTAGATTTTATACTTTTAAAACTGTAAACAGTAAAACAAACATTCTTAAAAAAATAACATGCAACAAAAAATCAAACGCAACATAAAACAATTCAAAGCAAAATATAAATTATCTAGTCATCTAAAATGCATGTGTGTGGCTGAAGCGTTAGGGGAAGGTCGTGAAAAAAAATGACTAGGGCTTTAATAAAACTATGTCATTTTTAATTAAGGAAAGGCTTTTTTGGTTTTTTAATAGGGGTGTTTTGTAATATTTAATATTCTAGACATACAAATGGTCTAATCCAGTCCCATCTAGATCGCGAGTTACAAATTTTCAAACCGAACTAAACTATTTAAAAACAGTTCTAAATTGGGCATTTTTTAATGGTACAGTCTCAACGGTCTAGGACCAATTCAATGGTTTGACCCTTTTTTTTTTACAGGAATGTTGAAACACATATACATTTTACCAAAACAAAAACAAAAACAAAATTAAAGTCAAAAAAATTTTTTTAAAAAAAGGGCACTGTTTTGTTTGTCTGAAGCCAACAAGAGGGCAAGAGGGGTTCATGATGTTTTAGGGATGAGAGAGAGAGAGAGAGAGAGAGAGAGAGAGAGAGCAGTAGGCAGTGCTCATGCTTACTTAAGCAAGAAGGTCATAAAATCAAGTTCCTGCCAGGAAAGAGGACATTTACATCACCCTCCTTCTTCTTACTTTTAGTAATGTGTGTTGGAACAACTCAAGACAACCTTAACTTCTCCATCATAATTTATGCCCCTCCTCTCTGAACGCTTACTCACATAATTATATGTTTGCCCCTCTATGACACCCCCTGACCCACTCCAACCATTAGCTTTGGTAGGCCACCAATTGGCAATTGCCCACCTCCCAAGGACTGCTATATAGACCGGACAATACAAATAAACAATAAACAACAATTTTATTAGCAAAAGAGATAATGGAAAAAATAATTAAAAAAAACATAAATTTCAACTACACTCATTGTAGGAGACCCAAAACAAAAAAAAAAAAAGAAAAAAACTTATCAATGCACAATGCGAAAACAATGCACATAAGTAAGATGTAGTTAGTATTCTCTGTTCTAAGTAGAATATTTATGTAAAGTTTATTAAATAGGGAGAAACATATGTATTTTTTAATTTATTTTGAGCACAATTAAAATTCTTCAAGTGCTAAACTTTGTTTTAATTCTTGGTGGGAATAGGTGGACGACCGGTTTTGATAATTCTTTTTTAAATAAGAGCCGATTTATTTTTTAGTTAAATGGCCTTTTTTTTTTATTTTAGTTGGGTTTTGTAGTGGTTAATTAATGATACATCAATGATTTATCACTAATAAATTGATATATTATTGATTCAATGATAGTTTATTTGACTAGTAATTATTAATTGGAATCACATAATTATTGATTGATATTGGTCTATTAGTAATAAACTACCAAATTAATCAGTAGATAAAACTGTACACACTAACTTATTTACTTGTGAAGACTCACCTTAAACGATACAAGAAAAACTCGATTTAAATGGATTAAGGTTATAATAGGGTTAAAAGGTTACGGATGCATACGAATTTAGAGGTCTTCAACCTTATTCCTCATTTATCATACTCTTTTTAAACTAAATATATTATGTCTGGTGTAATATATATATTTTTAAGTATTATATAATATTTATAAAAAGCAAATCTACATAAGTTTTTTTTTTAAATAATAATTTAAAGTCTTATGCAGGTGTAATATTTATTTATTTATTTGTTTAACTAATTAATTGGATGAATGAGGTATCATGAGTATTCTGAACTTGTGACAGGAAACTTATCACATCCTTCACCAACTTTTACGGATTAATAGGGCAGGGATGAGAATTGTTGTTCTTTATGGGACATGTTTACAAGAAGACCACCCTATCTCAAATCCACCTGGTTGTCATTCTTACACAAATTAATCTAATACTAATAAATTGTTTTCAAACTACTATTTTCTTAATTTAACAAAACTTGAATAATTTATTAAAAAAATTTTTGAAAAGTTACTTACTTTAGCACTCCTTTTGAGGGCATGAGCCTTCCATTTAGAGTAACGCGGCGTCACCTTTTTTTTTTTTTTTGAAAGGACGGCTTCACCATGTTAAATAGTAAAAATAATCCCATAAAAAATGTTAGAAGAGTTTTTCCTTTAATGAATTGCAAGAGTATTGTTACTAATTAATCACCAAACTATTAGAGATTATTAAAGAGAAATGCGATCATCTAGTAAAAATAATCCCTTAAAATATTGTCATTATGAATGCTGCGATCTACACACTTAAACAAGAAAATCTATACAACAAGAGAAATATTGGACATAAAAAGTATTGGAGGAGCCGCCGATCATCGTGGTTGTCTCTATAGAGAAGAATTTGAAAAACAGGCCAAAAAAAAATTTCAATCAAGAAAATGACTTTTTTTTTTTACACTAAAAAACACGCTTTTTAAGTAAGAAATTGCCTCAGTTTTTTCAAAAAAATAAGGAAAAAAATTATAATAAGGTAAGGAACTTAAACAGAATAGAAAAAAAAAATGGAGCCGTTTTTATACCCAAAAAGCTTATTTTTCGAGATTAAAAAAAAAGAAAAAAAAAATCATTGAAAAAATTTTTTTTCTCAAAATGTTTAAAAATCCTCCTCTCTGTTGCATGGAATGGCGGATTATTAGACGCGGCTTCTCCCACATTAATTCCCACCCCATTCCTTGGATATGATATTTTGTGTTGACTGGATGACGTTGCAGTTTGTGAGCCTTCTTTTTGCTTTGCATTGACGCGGCCCTGATTTTGTGAGACTGATCAGAGCTACCATCGAATTGTCCGTACACTCCTAGGCCCTTTTTTAGGTATTATTTGAATCCAAATCGGAACTCGAAAGGACGTGAAATCCAATCCGTTGGATGTCCCTAGGATGGTTGGACGTGCGCCGTTGGATGTGGGCTTTGGTAATGCGTTTGAAGGGGAAGGGAAGGAAGCAGGAGGTGAACTTCTCCAATTTATTTTGCCTCCATTTTGTTTTGTGCTCACGCTTAGCAGGACTGAAGAGATAGATAAAGAAAGAGAAACAAAGTTTCAAGATTTCATCCCAGTAAGTCTCTTATTCCTTTCCATTTCCTCTTGTTATTCTTGTTGACGTTGCTTTATCTACTTCTGTGCCTTCTTCTGATGAAATCCAGTAGAAGCCTCCATCATTCATCACCACCGTTTGTTTTTTTTTTTCGGCTGCTTCACATCAGGTACAAAAGGAAGAGAAAGTGGAAAGGAGGGGCGGCGTGGAAGACGGCAATATGGTATGAAAGCTCCTTACTTGTGGCCTTTTTTTTTTTTTTTTTTTTTTTTTTTTTTTTAGCGTTTTTGCAAACAAAAATGCTGCCTTTTCTTCCTAAGAGTGGAACCCTCTTTCTTTTTTGTTCAGAAAATCTGTTGAGCCCAAATTGTGCTTCTGCCATTTTTTTTTTTTTTTGAGATTTGTAGTTGTTTACTCTTCTTTGAGCTTTTCTTGCCTCTTTCCCATGGTGGTTTCTTGGCGGATTTCTTGTTTCTGACTAGCTAAAAATATTGTTCTTTTTTTAATTTTTATTTCCTTTGCCTTTCATTTTTGCTGTTTGTATTGTTTTTTTAAGTTCGAAGCTTTCAAATAGAAAAAACGCTTGTTCCAATTCAATAAGATTCTGAAACGGATCGGAGTTTTGACGATCTTTCTACAAGCCAAGTGGAGCCATTATAACACAGCGAACTTTTGCATTCCTCAACAACTCGTCCGCAAGAGGCATCTGTTGGCCTAACAATCGCCTCGGGCATGTGGACCATCCGGTCGGAAGCCCCACAATGGGTGTCAAATTGTGAGGGCTGAGATCTGCACAATTAAACAATCAAGAAAATCAGTGCAACAAGAGAAATATTAGACATGAAAAAGATTGGGGCCGCCGAGCATTGTGGTCGTCTCTTTAGCACAGAATGACAGATTATTGGATGTGGCAAACTTAATATAGAACACAAAGCACAAATAAGAAGCACAAAATAAAAGCTAAAAATAAAGATATTCACATAAAAAAAAATACAGTGGTTTACCCCAAGATTCGGGCTATGTCCACTGAGTCTCTTGTATTCCATTCTTGACGAAGAAATATGCTTTACAATGTATTCCCCTTTTCTCTCCTCTATCAATTGCTCTCTTTTTTCCGGTCTATTCTCTCTTTTTTTTTTCTTTTTTTTTTTTTTGAACTTCTACATGGGTGTTTGAAAAGATGGTGGGAACCAGTGGTGAGAACCATTTTTACTATAGCATGTGAGAGTTTTACACTGTAGTAATTTTTTTAATTGTTACTGTAGCATGTGAGAATTTTTTACTGTTCATAACTGAATTTGTGGTGACCACTCCCAAACACCCTTCATATTTGTAGTCCCCTGAAGAGGGTTTTACCAAACGGTTTTCAATGAGTCCTATGTCCTCCACTAAATTGACGGTTCCTTCCCTTTCTTTCTTCCACGTGATTCAAGTCATTGTGTTGATTAGTTCCTCCCAATACCTACATTAAGTCTGCGTAGTTATTCTTTTTTTTTTTTAATTGCACTTTGGGCTTAATGGATTCCCACTTTTGGGCGTTGAGCTGCTACGCCTAGCTTTCTTGTTGGGCTGGTGTAGATTGGCTTGGGTTTCTTCTTCAATGAGAGTATTGTTACTTATTAATTACGGAAAAAATTATAATAGGTATCTAAATTATTATTATAAAATTAAAATCTAACACAATATTTAAAATATCTTAAAAATATATTTAATTATATTACATATTGTACTATATAATTACATATAAATAATTTTAATGGTATCATTATGAGGCATTTGTAGAATTTTTACAAATTAAAGTCATATTTTAATTCAATAAACGTAATTGGGCCAATTATCTCATTAACCCGTAATTACCATACTATTGGAGATTTTAAAAAGACATGTGATCATCTGGTGAGAGAATTTTACAATAAAATATTAAATATATAGTAATGACGTCATACTTATAAAAGTTTTTATTAGGTTTAATTTTACTTTTGGATCCTGAATAATATAATTTGTCTCATTTTGGCCCCTAAACTTTAAAATATAGGAAATCACACCCCTAAACTATTCAACTTGTCTCATTTTGACCCTTTCGCTACTAAATCTGTTAAATATCAACAGAATTAACCCAACAATTTCACTTTTTTCCTCTAAACTATGCAACTGATCTAATTTTAACTCATAAACTTTAAACTATAATAAATTATGCCCTTAAACTATAAAACTTGTCCTAGTTTAACCATTCAATTACGAAATTCATTAAATATTGACGAATTAAGCCACATATATATGCACACGATCGATTAAATATAAATTGACAGTTAAGATTAAATTTTTAATAATCGAATTTCAGGTATCTCAGACTTATAAAGAAGAAATTTTATAAATAAATGTCCATTCTTGTTTACTTAAAATTAATACAAATTAGACTTTTTTTTATGATTATTGAGTCCAATTAAGCGAAGTATTTATTATTATATTATTTACGTAATTTTCAACTCCAAAATTTATAGGGTGCTTAAAACTTTAGTTTCAACCCATCATGTACAATTATAAATAATATAAAGCTTTTACCAGTTAAAGCAAAAAGGCAAAAACTTACTACATTGTAAAACTCTCATGTGCTATAATTCTTAACTTACACCGTTAGTTATAATTGAAGTTCTAAATGGCCTATTAATCCTAAAAATGACAAGTAGGTTATGCTGTAGAATCTATGTGTTGTTTTTTTGTTAGATACCCATATATCCCAAATTTTTTTCCTTATTTGTTCATATTTTTTAATTTAATTCATTTTAAAATATATGATGGAAAAAATTTGATAAAAAATCTTGAGCAAATAAAATTTTAAAACTTCATTGAAAATTTATGAAAAAAAAGGAAAAAAAAGTAAAACTTATATAATGGATATACATAATTTATATATTTTGACTTCAAAATATATATTGAAAACATATGTAAAGCCAAAAGACCAAAATGATCATACATCTTAACCCGTCAATAATTATCAGATTTAGTGATGAAAGGGTCAAAATGGGACAAATTTCATAGTTCAAAGGTGTGATTTGTTATAGCTTAAAGTTTATGGTCAAAATATGACAAGTTACACAGTTTAAGGGCCAAAAATGAAATTATTGGCTCAATTTTATTAATATTTAACGGATTTGGTAATGGAATGACTAAAATGGGATGAGTTGAATAGTTTAAGGGGGTAATTTGTTACGTTTTAAAGTTCAGATGCTAAAATAAAATAAGTTGCATAGTGTAAAAGCTAAAAGTAAAATTAACCATTTTTATTAATTTTACAATACTTACTTATTTTGAAATGGTTTTGACGATACTTTACTTTTAGAATATGCATTATCAGTAAGAATACTTAACAAGAAAAAATTTCTTAATTTGATTCGGTCTTGTGATACAAAAGCTTGTGCCAGGCATATTAAAATTTTAGGGGAAGTTTGTATGTTCATTCCTGCATTTTATTAAAAAAAATTGTGATTTTGAATAATTCAATCACATAATTGTTAGGCAATATGTTTCATTTGTTATAAACTTAAAATTCTAAAGAGAAATTACATCATACAAAAAAGGCTATGTTTGAGATGTGATTCAAAAAAGATATATATAAGCATCTGTCTTTCAACCGTTAGATTTATAAAAAAAAATAAATTTGATTAGATATAACAGTTTCAAAACATGCATAACCAAAAAATTCATACCAAATAAATCTAAAAAAAATCACAAATCAATTATGAGTGTTTGACAACGTCGTATTATCTATATAATTTTAACTGTTATAATATAAAATTTTAACATGTTACAATATATAAAAAAAAAATTATGATATAAAACTTTTATAAATTACATAATTGATTTTAATTTTTAATAAAAATTACAATACGTGTCTAAATTATTGTTATAAAATTAAAATCTAACACAATATTTAAAATATCTTAAAAATATCTTTAATGATATAGTAATTACCTTAATGATATTACATATTGTATTATATAATTACATATAAATAATTTTAATGATATTATTATGAGACATTTATAAAATTTTTATAAATTAAAATTATATTTTAATTCAATAAATATAATTAGGTCAATTGTTTCATTGACCCTCGTTTTCAATCCTAACTGTCTTGCGAAACATAATCGGTGTCCTTTGGAAATTTATTTATTTTTGGCGCACTCTTCAAGTCCTGCCTCTCTGAGTCTCACTTACACCGAGTCAACACATCCGGCTCGATGCCAAAGTCCAGTCACACAGTCTTTTTTTATTTTTTTTTATTTTTTTTTTATTTTTTCATTTAAAAAATTATACTAATAATAATGTCACAACACATCTTCTCGACTGTCACCCGCTCGTGGTCCTATCATTGTCTCTCTTTCAGGGCTGCCCGGTCTGGCCGCCTGCCCGAACCCTGCCCTCTCTTCCAAGTACAAAGTACACCTTTATTTTTTGCCGTCTCTCTGTCTCTCTGTCTCTCTCTCTTAGTTTTCTCGATGTCAATTCTCTCTCTCTATCACTCTCTCTCGCTCTTCGACACAGTTGGATCGAAAGGCGGCTCGCAATCTGGACCTCTCAATTGGATCTGAGCGACGGATTAGATTGATTGTTCGCGCGGAGAGAGGAAGAAAAGCCCTGGGGGAAGTGATCTCGTCGAATTAGGGTTTTTGCTCTTTGGGCGAAATTCGTCGGAGCTGGTGAGGGCTTAGGGTTTTCTGTGTTCGATTCGATCAATCGATCTTGGGTTTTGTTGCGGTGGGGCTGAGAAATTGGACTATTGGAGAAATCTTTCTGAAAAGTGGATGAATTTCTCGGGAGTGTAGGTTTGGGGGTGGGAAATTAGGGTTGGGATTGATGGTTCTCGTTGGGATTGAAGGCGGGATCGAGGCGGGAATTGGGGGGGAAAATGCCAGGCTATGCATGGGAGGAGGGGAGGTGAGGAGGATAGGAAACGGAGTCGGCACATGTGGACAGTGCCCACGCGTGTAGTCGTTGCAGCCGATGGTTCCTCTTCGTCGTCTTCGTCTTCACCAAATTCGTTTTACAAGGTTCGATTTTTTTCCTTTGAATTTTTGTTTTCGTTCTTTTTTTCGGCGTTTTTCTGATCTGATTCGTGGTTTTGTGGTTCTCCGGCGGATAAAAGTTTCTGGGTCGCGTGATTTAGGATTTATCTCGTGGTAGAGCTCGTTTATTTTGGATTGGCAGAGGTTGAATTGAAGATATGAACCTGAATTTGGGGGGAAATTAATGATGATTTCTTGGTTTGTTGATATTTGGTATGGAGATAGGGAAATAGAGGCCAATTGGGAAATCCGAGCGAATTTCAGGTGTGGAGAGAAGAGATTCGGAGTTGGAATTATTTATGAGGTATATCTAGGAGTTGAGGGTGGGTGGTTGTATGGCAAATGGTCTGTTCACTGAATAACACTGGAAAATGGTAGAATCGGTATTAGAGTGACTAGTTCTTTAGTTTTGGTGCTAATGTTAGGTTCAACTATTCATTCAAGCAGAAGAAGTTCTAGAGGCTTGAGAGTTTTCCTTTGGATGTGTTTGGTTCTACCGTAAAGCCATAAACCTTTTTTTTTTTTTAATTTTTTGTTTCCTTGCAGGAAGCAGATTTACCCTTTTTTCCTTCCGTGCTTTAACACTCTTTCATCATTTTCTGCCCCTTCCACGACTGCTCAATTGGAAAGTCTGGTGTGTATGGGGGATAGGAATGTGAAGTGCAGCTATTTTCTTTTGTTCCTCTTGGTTACAAGGGATTCTACAGCATAAAAGTTTTGGTTATTATAACTAGGATTCCTTGAGAGAGCAGCGAAGACTAGAAAAAGAAAAGGACATTGGTGAAACTATTATATGGGCATGAAAAAGAAATTCCTGCAATTTTTAATAATCAGTGAAAGCAGTCTTTCATAGTTTATAGCACTGTCATCAAACACCAGTGAGTTGTAATACCTTAGTTTTTCGAGGAAAAAAGTGGGAGAAACGAGAAAAGGGGCGAAAAAGTTTAATTAATGCAAGCTGTAGCCTATAATATATGATGGAATAACAAATCATATTGTTCATAATCCATAAATAGGATATGGTACTTCATGTGCTTTTGAAGGGAACTGCATACATCCTTTGGTATGAGAATGAAAACTCTTATTGCGTACAAAGTGTTTTTTTTATAAAGGAGTGCATCTTGGAGTACAGACCGTTTGATATCTAACTAAGCTAATTTTGGTGGTTATTTTATTTTATTTTATTGGTATCACCAGCTTCTATAATGTGTTATATATGTTGAGGAAAGTTTTTTTTACCACTCATATATTATAAGATAATGGATGACTAAATTTCTTCTCTTATTTTTTTTCCCTTTGTATAGGACGGACGCAAGATCAATATTGGTGACTGTGCTCTGTTTAAACCTCCTCAAGATTCACCATCTTTCATTGGAATAATTCGTTGGATAACTACAGGCAAAGAGAATAGGTTAAAGTTAGGTGTAAATTGGCTTTATCGACCTGCTGAAGTAAAGCTTGGTAAAGGCATCCTATTGGATGCTGCACCGAATGAAATTTTCTATTCCTTTCATAAGGATGAGATTCCTGCTGCGTCGTTACTCCACCCGTGTAAAGTTGCATTCCTTCCAAAAGGTGCCGAACTTCCTTGTGGGATTTCGTCTTTTGTGTGCCGACGTCTTTTTGACATCACAAACAAGTGTTTATGGTGGCTAACTGATAAAGATTATATTAATGTGAGTTTTGTTTCTCTTTCGTAGCTTGTATTTACCTGTTGTAGATTTAAATATTTGCTGTAGTTGTTGATGTCATTTTTTTTTTGACAGGAGCGTCAAGAAGAAGTAGACCAATTGTTATATAAAACGCGAGTAGAAATGCATGCAACAGTCCAGTCTGGTGGCCGATCTCCAAAGCCATCAAGTGGTCCAACATCAACTTCACAGTTAAAAGCTGGGGCAGAGAGTATCCAGAACAGTGTATCGTCCTTTTCTTCTCAAGTGAAGGGGAAGAAGAGAGAGAGAGGAGAGCAGGGTACCGAGCCTATCAAACGGGAACGAATCACAAAATCAGATGATGGGGATTCTAGTAACTGTAGACATGAAAACCTATTAAAATCTGAGATAACCAAAATAACAGAAAAAAGAGGGCTTGTTGACTCTGATGGAGTCGAGAGATTAGTGCAACTCATGCTGCTGGATAGAAATGAGAAGAAAATAGATTTGGCTGGTCGGTCAATGCTTGCTGGAGTTATTGCATCCACAGATAAATTTGATTGCCTCGGTCAGTTTGTGCAGCTTCGAGGTTTGCCAGTATTTGATGAGTGGCTCCAAGAGGTCCACAAAGGAAAAATTGGTGACAGTAGTGGATCCAAGGATAGTGATAAATCCACCGAGGAATTTCTCTTGGTTTTACTTCGTGCACTTGATAAGCTGCCTGTGGATCTCCAGGCCTTGCAAACATGTAACATTGGAAAGTCTGTGAATCATTTGCGTTCTCATAAAAACTCAGAAATCCAGAAAAAAGCCAGGAGTCTGGTTGATACATGGAAGAAACGTGTTGAAGCTGAAATGAATATTAATGACATGAAGTCTGGCTCGAATCAGGTTGTCTCTTGGCCTGGAAGATCACGTCCTGACGTTGGAAATAGACATTCAGGTGGATCTTCGGATATTGCCTTAAAGAACGCATATGCAAATTATCAGGCCACTAAATATGCTTCAGTTAAGCTTGTCCCTGGGGAGAGTACCACCAGATCTGCTTCTGCCTCACCATGCTCCATGAAATCGGTTCCATCTCCTGCATCAGCCGGTAACAATCTAAGAGACGGGCATCCTCGAAATGCTGGTGCTGGTGGCAGCATGTCTGATGTTCCTTTGACATCGGCGAGGGATGAGAAAAGCAGCAGCTCTAGTCAGTCTCACAACAACAGTCAATCTTGCTCTAACGACCATGCTAGGACTGGTGTTTCTGGGAAGGATGAGGCAAAGAGCTCAAGTGCTGGTTCAATGAATGTGAACAAGGCATCAGGTGGCTCTTCACGACCTCGAAAATCAGTTAATGGATTCCAAGGCTCCCTTTCTGGAAGTCAAAAGGACAGTTTTACTGGTCGAAATTCTTCGGTGCACAAGAATGCGGCAGTAGAAAAATCATCACATTCTGGATTGACAAGTGAGAAGGTGGCTGATGGGGCTACCATAGATGCTAATAGTCATAGATTGATTGTCAAGATATCAAATCGAGGACGCAGTCCTGCACAAAGTACTGCAGGTTCTTTTGAAGACCCTTCAATAATGAGTAGCAGAGCTTCTTCTCCTGTGCTTCGGGAGAAGCATGATCAGTTTGATCATAGCTCGAAGGAAAAGAGTGATGCTTATCGAGCTACTGGTGCGTCAGATGTAAATGCTGAGTCCTGGCAAAGTAATGATTTCAAAGATGTGCTGACTGCCTCTGATGAAGGTGATGGGTCACCCGCTGCTATGACTGATGAAGAGCGTTGTAGGACTGGTGATGAAAGCAAGAAGGCTGTAGAAATATCAAAAGCTGCATCCTCATCGTCAGGAAATGAACACAAATTGGGGAATTTGCAGGAGGCTTCCTTCAGTTCTATACACGCTTTAATTGAAAGTTGTGTGAAGTATTCTGAAGGTAATGCATCTATCGCTGCTGTTGACGGTATGAATCTACTTGCTAGTGTTGCTGCTGGAGAGATTTCAAAATCTGATTTGGTTTCTCCAACTGGTTCTCCACAAAGAAACTCTCCGGTGGAAGTCCCCTGCACAGGCAAGGACTCCAAAGTGAAACTATTGCCTGCAGATGACCTTTGTAAAAATCAAAGTCGGTCTGATGATGCTGCTGATGATGAACATGGGAAGCATGGTAGTGACTCTGGTAACTTTGAGGCTAAGGATGGAGATAATAAATCCCTGCTACTTTCTGAAGTTATACCTACATCTGAGCACACAGGGCATATAGAGTCTAGTGGTACAGATTTTCAGCAAGCTGAAGGCGGCGAAGAAAGCAATGGAAAATCAAATGAAGCTATGTTAGCTCCTGTCCTTGCCTCCCCTTCAAAGACAAGTGAGAAGATGGCAGCGGCAGATATTGAAGGAGGCAAACCAGGTCAAGAGAAATTTGTAGTTGGCGGAGTTAACTCTGAAGGGAATTTAGATGTTAAACACGATAAAACCGATTTTTTGTTACATGAACATAAGGCGAGTGATGGTGGCTCAAATAAAGAGGTTAAAATGGCATCTTTCGAAGTATCATCCTTGTGCCCAGCTGTAGAGACCGACAGTAATACTAAATATTGCCAAAATGAAGGGATGGATGGTATTCTCCAGGCAGATGAGAAACCACCTGTTTCAGTGGTAAAATCTGTGTCTGTTAAAGAAACTTGTGTAGAAGTATCGCCTTCTGATTCAAGCAAAGATCTGGTTTCAGAAAAAGCCCATGAAGTGAAGACGGAAAAGCCTGATACCATGGATACTAAGCCCGGAAATAAAATAACTGATTTAGAAAGTAATGCTCCTACAACCCCAGAGAATCGAGCTGTTACCGGGGTAAGTTCTGGTGTTGCTTGTCAAAAGAGTGAGTGTATGGAGCATAGCTTGGATGGTAAAAAGATTGAACAATGTGGCGAACCATTTTCTCACAAGTTGTCATCCGCAAATGATGTCCAAGAGGCAGAACAACTTGTGAGGTCCAGAAATTCCAAGTTGACTGGCTTGGAAACAGATGAAGCTGAGGAATGTACATCTATGTCTGCAGGAGCTTCTTCAATGTCCGCTGTTGGAGTTTCAGATGCAGATGCAAAGGTGGAATTTGATTTGAACGAGGGATTCAATGCTGACGACGGGAAATATGGGGAACCAAAGACTTCAGCACCTGGATGTTCACCTGCTGGTTGTTTGATTAGTCCATTACCTTTTCCTGTTTCTTCTGTGCGCAGTGGACTTCCTGCTTCAATAACTGTGGCTGCTGCTGCAAAAGGCCCATTTCTTCCCCCTGACGATCTATTGCGGAGCAAGGGGGAACTTGGTTGGAAGGGATCCGCTGCTACGAGTGCATTTCGTCCTGCTGAGCCCAGAAAGGCTCTGGATATGCCTCCTGGTGTAACAAACAGTTCACAACCTGACTCTACTGCTGGAAAGCAAGGACGCCCGCCGTTGGATATTGATTTGAATGTACCTGATGAAAGAGTTCTAGAGGATATGGCATCTCGATTTTCTGCTCAGGGGACAACTGCTTCCGATCCGGTGAATAGTCATGATTTGGCACGTGATCAGTCAAGGAGTCTCGCACCTTTTCGTGCTTCTGGAGGACTGGATCTTGATCTGAATCAAGTTGACGGGACTTCTGATATGGGCAATTATTCAATTGTCAAGGATAATCCAATTTTGCAACTCAAGTCATCATCTGGGAATGAGATAGGTGCTCACAGGGATTTTGATTTGAACGATGGGCCTGCTGTTGATGAGGTGATTCCTGAGCCAGCACTCCTTACTCAGCAAGCCAAGAGTAGTGTGCCATCCCAACCACCTATTTCTGGTCTTAGGATGAACAATATGGAAGCAGGCAGCTTCTCCTCGTGGTTTCATCCAGGAACCACTTACCCAGCTGTTACCATTCCATCTATTATACCTGACCGAGGGGAGCCGCCTTTCCCAATTCTTGCAGCTGGTGGGCCACAAAGAATAATGGTTCCCCCCAGTGGTGGCAATCCATTTGCTCCTGATGTCTACCGGGGGTCTGTTTTGTCAGCTTCTCCAGCAGTGCCTTTTCCTTCAACTTCATTTCAATATCCGGTTTTTTCTTATGGAACCGGCTTCTCCTTGCCGCCTACCACATTTGCAGGTGGTTCAACAACGTACTTGGATTCATCGTCTGGTGGAAGGCTTTGCTTCCCTGCTGTGCATCCACAATTATTAGGACCTGCTGGTGCTGTTTCTTCCAATTACATGCGGCCGCCTTATGTGATTAGTCTTTCAGATGGTAACAATAACAGTAGTGGTGAGAACAGTAGGAACTTGGGAAGGCAGGGTCTGGATCTTAATGCAGGGCCTGGAGGCCCAGAAATAGAGGGGAGAGATGAATCTTTGTCTCTTGCAGTAAAGCCACTGTCTGTTTCTGGTTCACAAGCCCTAGCGGATGAGCAAGCAAGGATGTTCCAGATTCCAGGTGGCACCTTGAAGAGGAAGGAGCCTGAAGGAGGGTGGGATAGCTACAAGCAGTCAACCTGGCACTAGGAACGTGTAATAGTGATTCTGGTGACCAATGAAACTTGTAAGTTTCTAGTTATGTACTTTTCTCACTTGTGTGAAAGATTTTCGAAATAAAGCTGCTGCCAACCCCAAGCTATTTCCCCAGTAGCATGGTCTAAAGATTGCATAGGGTGCATCTTCCTTTTTTTTTTTTTTTTTTTAATGCAGGATTTACCCAACGCAACAGGCCAAAGAACTGTCTTCCGTGGTTTGAATTAATTCAGTTAAATGACATTTGATAATGGCAACCTGTTGTGATTGTAAATACTGGAAATGGAGGGAATGCTAAATCACCTGCTTTTGCCTAATTGTTCCATAGATACCTGAGTAACAAGGGCGAACAATAAAGAGAGAGAGAGAGAGAGGTATTCCTGAGAAATGTTAAAAATAATATTTTCCTTTTTTCTTTTGTTTAAGATTTAAGATACGTATGAGCACGCTAGAGGCTATGACCTAATTCTTCCTTCAGTTATTATAGCGTGTTTTTTGTTTTGTCCTAGTATTGCCGAAATTTCCTGAATGAAGTGCTTTTCTTTCTTAAATGTTTGTGGCTTTTTTACTTGTTATTGGTTGATACCTATTTATTTATATCTTTATTTTTTCAGTGATTTGAGGATGGGCATTTGCTAACCCTCTGAGGTCATCATCTAACTTGTGTGCTTCTGGAGGATGGTTGGTAAGTGAGTAAATTTGATGTTGTTCATAGTCTCCGACCCCCACCTCTTTGCTTTATCATCAATTGTATCTTGAAGGGAATTGTCCGGGTCAACAACCTGTTTGTTCCTTGAATTTATTCTGGGTGGCTGCAGAATCAGTTTCCCCTTTGTAGATATTTTAACTGTTCGAAATTATACACTTTTTTACCCAAGAAGCTGAAATTGGTGCCCTTACTGGTGTTTCATTGCATCATCCAAAATATACCATTGGAACGCAAAAAAAACCCCCTCTTCTAATCCTGCCAATAATGTAAGTTGGACTTGGATTGGTCAAACTTCTTTAAAAAAGGAAACCCTTTTGTTTGCGATTTGTTATTAATTTATCCCTGTAATGGCATATATATATACATACGCACATAGGCAGAGTGGTTCTCCAATTTTGTATATATGCACATAGGCAGAGTGGTTATCCAATTTTGGCACCTTGCTCTTTTCTGATATGCATTCTTTTTTCTTGAAATGGCTGATGGTAGCTGATATATCTCTTTGCTTCTTTCTTTTTCTTCATATTTTTTTCCTCTTGATTTTCGTTCATTAACCCAAGTTTACATTTCCAATTTTTGACCAAGTCAGATGAATGTTTGTAACTAGGATGTATTCTCTCGTCAGGATTCATCAAGCGTTTTTCTCACCCAGGGGCTATCGTTTTGCCCATTGTTTTTTTAGTTTATCATTGCTTTAAGTAGGTGTTTGCCGATGCTATGTTGTGGTTTTTTTGCTTTCGTGGCGATGAAAAACTGGGATTTGGGGTTTTTTAGTCATTGTATTAGAAATTCCAAGTGTCGTGTCCCATTTAATTGCGTGCTATGCGATATTTGATTTCTGAATTAAAATTGCCTCATCATATTCCATTTGCTGGTGGACCTCTGTGCTTGTAAGCCCCTGTTTTCCTCGTGCAAAGCTGTGTCTAGCTTCAAGTATGTATGTGTATTGTTTTGTTTTGTTTTGTTTATTTAATTATTATTACATGAAACTTGCTAAATATAAAAAGATTGTAAGTTGTAACACCATCTATCTCATTTGCAAACAAAATTGTGCTCCCTCCCACTGGCCCTTTGATTTTGAAGCGTAAAAGGAGATACCAGAAATTGTCTTGTTAAAAACCAGGGGATCATGTGGTTTGACATTGTCACATAGAACGCTTACTATATTACAAACGGCCAATCAAACGATTAAATCTTATGTTTGGTATGGTGGTTAAAGTCATTGGTTAGAAGTGTAAATATTGTAACATATAAGAGTTTTATATTGTAGTAATTTTTTTGCTTGTAAAAGTTTTACATTGTTTTTAAGTGAAAAGTTGGTTAAAATCAATTAATGTTAAACAGGCTAATCTTAGAGGTGTGTGCATATAGTCGGAGCAAAAATTGTTAGATATTCTATCATTAACTATCCCTTGATTGACCAGCCATCCCTAAATTTCTAATTTTGGTAAATTATTCTCTTAGATTGATGGCGGCTACAAAAACTTAGGGGACGTTCTAGGATGAAATTTGCTAATGAATGGCAGTCAATCAAGCGGGCATGGGGTTGGGGTTTCTCGTGTAAAAGAAAACTCCTTTAAAACCTCCGTTCTTTACAAGAGACCACCAATACATGCAGAGTTAAAAAGTGTCTATAAAGTTTTAAGGATACTATTTTCCCCGTGCTTTGGAATATAGAACTAGAAAAAATATATATATATATATTAAAATACAAAGGGTAAAAAAAAGGAAGGTGTCACGGAAGCAGTAGCAGTCGCTATAGGTAAAGATATGCTCTACATGCTACATGAGAACTCCAAGTAGGAGGCTCCCAAGAGCCTAGCAAGTTGTTGGCAAAAGGCGAAAGCTATAGTTGTGACGCAGCTGAGGCTTTCATTTGAGGCACACAAGTTTCCTCCCCAAAAAAACGTTTCTGCATTTTGAAATAGGCAAGGATTAAAAAGAACAGGTAACAGATGAAAATCTTGTACTAAAAGGATAGAACAATGTCAAGAAAGAGAAAACGGGCAAGAGTGTTATGTTTAATAGAAAGAAAAGTACGGACATTAGGCATCCCCGACGTTGCTTTTTCTTCTCTTTCTGCTTTTGTGGCGGCTTGATGACGACCTTGATTGCTGCATCAAAAACTGCTTTCACCTTCTGCAAGTTGCATTCAAGAAAAGGGTGGCGATTCAGGGTGACAATAACTCAAGACAAGCATTTTCCAGATACAAGAAGAACATCCAAAAAGTGGCAGACATGTAGATCGTCGATAGCTCGGAAACCATCACCACAAATAGTATAAACAAGTTCTTTGAATCTAAAAAATGCTACGGGATTGACAGTTTCGGGAAACAAGCACAGCGTCGTCCCATAGATTCAATATGGTTGTACTTTGAAACCGGGAAATAATCCACAAGCAAGTTGGAGACGTAAAACTCCTATGGATGTATACCTGCTGAGTTTTCGAGCTGCATTCTATGTAATATGCGGCGCCTATCTGTTTCCGGAGTTCCTCACCCTAAGTAATTAGTAAAACAATACGATCAATGAATTAACCAATACAATCATATCGGAAACGACAACTTTTGAATCAAAACCATACCTGTGCAGTAGTCACGGGCACCAATCCTGGATGATCAGCCAAATAATGCTTATCCTCGCGAAGGTCTACAGCATCACACAAAAAAAGGGATCAATTGCAACATTGCTGTAAACTACCAGGTGGAAGAAATAATAAATGTTGTTTTTGACTTGCCAGTTGATGCAGAACAAAATGAAGAATTTTGCATAAGGTGTTATGCATTATGAAAGAAACTACCAGGGCTTCGATTTTTTCGGAGATCAATCACCGTTAAAACACGAAAAGTTCGATATTTCACTGTACATTAAATAAGAACTATAATGCAAACTCACTCAAAACAAAATGTCGAGTGACGAGCAAATAACTACATCTTAAGTGCAATCCAAAATGAGAAGGAAGAAAAAATAGCATGCACTGAAAGCATAAATTATTGGTCCATTCAGCTTTGACTGTAATTTTTAGCTTTTCTGTCACAAGTGTTTAAACCTTAACCTTTAAAATGATAAGCAAAGGAGAACATGGTTATTGGGTGAGAAGAGAGAAACTCCTTCAGCGCATAAAGCGCCTCTTTCGCCTGACCTTTCTTTGGGATTCCCTTACATGGTCGGAATTGGAACTAAACTTATCGATGCTTATATTACGGAAAAGGGTGAATTCGTGAATGTGCAAAAGCTCTCAAATTTGGTGTTAGCATTAGGTTCAAAATTTCAACAGATACTAAATGCGCCAGAACTAGTATATTCCGCCTACGATGCCAAACTACTAGCGTCAGCAAGTTTCTCACTTCAACTAGTCTCAGTTTCAACGTTCAAGATGGAATCTTGAACTCCAAGCTCATCGTAACTTTAGCATGCGAGCAACATTTATGGCGAAAATATCAGACACCTAGTCTAATTGGACTGGAAATAAACAGTTAAAACAGAAAAGGTAATTCTGTATTACTATGATTTGGAACCTAGTATTAAGGCTTTCTTGGCTCACTCACCGAGTTTCGTACCCACGAGTACTACAGGAACTCCAGGCGCAAAATGCTGAAGCTCAGGAATCCACTGAAAAACAGAATTAGAGAAAAACTTTTATAAAGTCTTAAAAGACAAGGCCAGGATAACAACACAACAGATATATTTAAAAAGCATGAATTTTTATTTTTTATTTCTGACCTTTTTCATGACATTCTCATAACTTGCACGACTAACTAATGAGAAA